>VZRW01005230.1:78412-94377 GCA_013398125.1 Aegotheles bennettii
CCCCCGGCCGAGGGGCGGGACGGCACCGCCCCCGGCTCCACGCAAAAACACAACGTGGGCTCCCCCCGCGCCCCGCTCCGCCGGGGGCTGCGGGCCCTGCGCTGCGGCCCCGCAGTGTGACCGGCGCGGAGAGGGGAGGCGGGGGAGCGCAAGGCGGGGAGGATCGCCGAGCTGCGGGACAGGAGCTGGGCCGGCCGCCGGGGACACCCCCAGCCCCGCTTGCCAAAGCTCCGAAGCTTTGCTCCGAGTGTGTTTTGCCTTTGGGGAGCCGCAGGGCGCGGGGAGAAGCCTCCCGCAGCGCAGGGGAAGGGCCCCGTGGCAGCGGGGCTGCCTCGGGGGGTCACACGGTGTCTCCCTGCCGAGGCCCTCTCAAGGCAGAGCTCAATCAACACGGATTTTAAATTATTTTTTCTAGGTTTCTTTTTCATGCTCGAGGTTTTAATTGGTGCTTCCCCCCCTCCGCTATCGCGATAACACATCTTGTGTCAACGAAACATCCGCCACCTGCTGTAAACATCAGCCAGAGCCTGCTCCACCTGAGAAAGTGGCCGGACAAAGCGTTCCCAGGCACACACGGGCCGTATTCGTTTCGTGATTGTCCGTTTCAGTGGCTGCCCTTGTGTTTGCATCTGTCGCGACAGCGGCGATAACTCCCAGTGTCGGGCTATTGCGGCAACCCTGGCTACAGAAAAATAATTCCGCGGCTTGAGCTACCCTGTGCTTGGAGGCTGTGTGCTGGGTTATTCGGGCAGAGAGGGGTCCTGCAGCAAGGCAGGAAAAACTGTCACGTTGGCAATACCTTAACAGCAACTATGCCCATGTCCTGAGCGAAGTGCTTTGCTCTTCCCTTTCCCAGTTTAATCATCTGGCTGAAAGCATTTTGTTTTATCAGTTGCAATTTTCACATTCTGGCTCAGAAAGACCGTAAGTACCCATCTCCTCCCACAGCACCCTGAACTGAGCTTCTCTCAGCGCAGCCGGTGCAAAACGTCTCACGGAGGCTGGGCACCAGCTTTAGTATTTGCTGCAACGGTTCAGATGAAAAGCAGAATGTTGGAATTGCTTTCCCAAGCCATTTTCACACACTTTAACGTGTGAACTGTGGTGTTGTACAGCAGATTTTACAGCTCGGGTAATCGGGACAGTAATGGCCAAATTTTTTGGATCACAAACGTAATTCTTGTCCCTCGGTCTGCAGAGTTGGCATTAACTCTTTGGCTGAGAACATTACATGAGATTTCGTGCTTCCAGCGTTGTGGGATGGGAGCTGCTAGGGTCCTCTAACAGCCCACCTGGGAGAAGACCCGTTCGCTCCGCGGCAGCAGCGCTGGCACTGGTTTGATGCTGCGGCGGTGAGCTGCCCGTTTTCTGCCCGTTCTGTTCTGTCAGCCGCCTCTAATTCAAGTGACAGCACTCACACAGACACCGCTCTTGACACAAAGGAAGCAGGAATAGCTGCTGGAGGGTGACAAGGGCAGCAAAACTACTCGCTTCTCCAGGGAGCGGTTGGTGACATGATTCATCCAGAGCGTGAAGCTGCACTTGAGCACAAAGACCCATTTAAACCGCCAGGGAAGCAAACCGAAGACTGGGTTTGCACTAAAACAGTGGCAAAACCCCCTCACACATTCTGCTGCAATGATTTTAGATGGGATAATCATGAAATGGCTCTAACGAATCAGCCTAAGGGGGAGGCTGCAACACAGTGAGCTGCTGCAGCTGGTTACAAACACCATCCCCGAGGCTATTACATCCCTTTGTATTGTTTGTTTATGACCTACCAATACCAGGTTGCAGACAACCACCTAGGCTTTTAGGTGCCATGACGATACTACTACTACCACTACTACTACTAATAATAATAATAATGCAACGTGAAGACAGCCATGAGAATATATTAGGAAAAAATTTAGTAAGAGGAGGCTGAAATTCTTTTCAGCAATCACAGGTCCACTGATGTTGTCCACGTTGTTCAAACGGTACCAGAAGCCTTTGCTTGAAGATGCTACAGAGCCGGGTTTTCAGCTGCTAAGGACGCACTTCAATTTTTACAAATTATTTTATCAGGTAGAACTGCAAAGAACAGAATGTGGAAAATTAATCTGAAATTCTCAAATGGTCACCACTGTGCCAGTTACATAAAGCTGTTTGGTTTCTCCTTCGGTTGGGTGATCAGCTTAATATGACATCTAGTTATTTTTGACATAATTTTTATTATTCAATTCTTTATACAATTCCCTTTTAAGACACAATCAATATATATAGACTCTACCACTAATATTTTAACTACCTTTGAAATCAAATTCTCAGATGTTAATCCAAAGTTTTCATGCTTTCTTCTTGCTTCAGCTTTTTATGTCTCTCTGAATCGATTCTTCATAGTAATCCCTCTTAGCTGTCCATTACCTTTATCCATTTACTTCATCATTTCTTTCTTATCCTTTAATCAGCCTACAACTTTTTATCCCCTCATCTCATTAATAGTGTTTCATTAGAAACTCAAGTCCTCCAGTTACATAACTCTTCTTCTTGAAGTTGGTCCCTTTTTCTTATTTCTTTTCCTTATAGCTCGGTTAACGGAAATCAGAAACTTTGGGAGAGAGAAGAAATCAACTTTCCATAGCCCTTATCCACCGAGCCTAGAAAATACACATCTGTTCTTGACGAAAGAGCAGTTTCTCCTCAGGTCATCTCAAATGGAAAGAAGTGTAAATGCAGCACCCATACAGAGACATGGCAGACAAAGCCTCTGATAAGAGGCCACATTTTTTTAAAAAAATCCTTTTATTATTATTTTTATTATTGGCCAAGCTTCATGAAATAAATTGTAAAATTCAAAGTAAAAGCTGTATTGTAATATCTAAAGTGCACAAAGTACTATGCCCAGTAATTGCCATATCATGTGCTGCAAATATACGTTCAGTTGGTCAAATAAAACAGACCACATACCCAGTCAGAATTTTTTGAATTGTTGATAACTTGCCATTGAGTTCTGTTGACTAAATAGACATTAGATGCAAAATCTTTCAAAAACAGGTATCCTATTGAAGTGACCAAACATAGATACAGTTAACTAAATGGAAGTAAATGTCTCTGAACATTTTAGATTCAATAGGCTTGTCAGTGGAGCACTACACATAAAGATTATTTTTCCAAATAAAATGGATAAGTGCATTTCCCTCCGGTTTATTAAAGGAAGTATGTTCATTAAGACAATGCCTTGAGAACGTATACTGCTTCTGCACATGGCACCACAGCAGCCCTTTCATGTATCATACCTAAACCATCAGTTCATCTTCAGTGTTAAAAGAACCTGAAAATGGTAAGCAACCACGGTTCTCAGTAATTGCTTCAGGAACGGGGAGACCTCAGCATCTCACATGATCACTGTTAATTGCTGGTAATTATCAATCCCCTCAAGCTCCCTAGCCACAATTTTAATTGCAGAAAAATATTAAGTTATTAGAAGAACTGTAGACTTGACTTTACAATCCCATAATTTATGCATAACTTCAATCATCTTGGACCAGAGTACTTTATTTCAGTAATATGCCCTGTAGCTGGAATTGCTTCTCATCCTGTTGCTCTTCTAATAATGCTGTTACTTAACTCTCTGAGATTTCGAGGTCCACTAGCATATTTGCATTATTTTTAACTAGTAAGATCTGAGGTATAGACATTTTTACTTTGGAAAGCATTTTATGGATTTAAATTACCCATTCTTATTTGAAGATTCCAATGAATTAACTTTTGGGAATAAACTGAAGTATTAGCAAGTAAATTCAGTAGACTGGGCATATTATCAAGGCTTTAAACTTTAGCTCCTAGAGAAACTCTATTAAGTGCCTGCTCTATTAAATGTGTAAAAACATCACTAGAAATAATGAAAGTTGTATATTTTTCAGGATGTATAGAGGTTATGATAGTTTAAAATGTAATGCCAAAGGTTTGAGTAAGACGTATCAGTCTTGTAGAGACATGTCAACAGCAGGAGACACTCAATGCAATTTTTACGCAATAAAAATGATGAAAAATTAATCTGATAGGGGTTGGGTGGTTTGGTGGTGTTGGTTTTTCCATCTTCTCAAATGGCACTAATCTTTTTTGATCATAATGACAGATTATAATTTGTTCTGCCAATAAGGACTGCTCCAAAACAGATTTAGGGGAACTGGAACGAGCGAAGTTTGTAAAAGAATAATCCCTAACTAGAAGTTTCATAAACATCTCTAGGACCTAAGGCAACCCACCGCATTTTATGTCTGTGTTCAGTGTATGGTTATTTAATTTAATGTAGCAATGATTAAAAGAGTCAATTCATTCAATTATTATATTTATCTTCAAAGAAGCTTTTGATTTTGGAACAGATTCTTATTTTTTCATGTAGTAGTCATCCCATGAAACTTTCTGGCACAGCAGACTTTGAATCAACAACTGAGAAACAATGCTTTTTGTTTAAAACTAAGTTTTAATCTCAAGTCCTGTGCGCTTACATGTGATCATAGCATCTTTCCAGGGGAGAACATTTGCAGTTTAAAAAAAATAATTTAAAGGTTTCTCTCCTAGAAAAGGATATCTGATCAGCTTACTAAATTCCCTGTTGCTGTGATAATATGGAGTTTGGTGGCTGTTAGCAGCTCAGGCCAGTTGCAAAGCTAATTATTGCAGGAGACAGAGCAACTTCTGCAACAAGAACTCCCACATTCCCAATTATTTCTGCTTTTATATAAAGGAGACACTTTCCTACTATTCCCCAACTGATGCAGTAACATATAAAGAAGAGAAAAAAAATGAGGAAGAAAAAGAGTACTGCAGCAGCTGGAGTCTACTTCTCTCCCTGACACTATCCAGTATCTCTACCTTGTTTTGCAATTTCAAGGGGAACCTGGTCCCCTCCAACTTTCCAGAAATGGAAACTAAAGCAGGATTTCTTGACATTGCCAAAGCTAAATGGAACATTTTTATATTATTCCACAAATATATTATTACAAAGTATGAACTATAGGCTAGAAAAGTCAGCAGATTTGTAGTAGAGCACAGAAATAATACAGAACAGAGATACTTTGGAAGGCAAGAGTATTTCAACTTAAAAGGTCACAAATTGTATCTCTTCAAGAGGAAAATGCAAATACTGTTAAGACTTCAACAGCATGTCACTATTAAAAATGTTATTGCAGCTTCACAACTCAGTACTGTGTCTGGGCAGAGAAGGTGCAGCTTATCATGAACAACAGGGCACTTGTAGTCCCAATACAATGTCAAGAATGGTGCCAGCATAGCTGCCAAAGAAAGAAGACAAAAAAACAGATGGGAACCCTCTTTCTCATCGTCCTTGACTCTCTTCTAGGTAAACCGACATCTGTTGTCTTGACTCTGTCAACTGCCAAGCATCTCTCATCTTCCCATTTACCCAAATGCAAGAAGCAGCACTGCATGGCACACCAGTGATTCATGCACTTATATTCCTCTACTCATTTGAAATGTAAACCTTCACACCCCTCTTAAGCTTCATGCATAGTTGGAGTATCCAGTACTTGGCAGTTCAGAGGAATCACTGGGAAGGAAGCCTGTCTTGCTTTAACTTGGTCAAGCTTTCTGATGATTTTTTTGTAAAAAAAACAAACCACACCTGTAACAGTCCTAAAACACAGTAGTGGTGACATTCTGGCTCCATCAATGGGGAAGAGGAAAATTCTTTGCAGTTTCACTAGTATCAAGAACATCAAAATGTTATTTTTCAGATTCAGAGGGAATTCACAGGGAAATTAACCAACAAGGCCAATTTCAGTAGCAGAGAAGTGTATTCCTAAGCGTGGCACAAAGACACTGAAAAGTAGGCTGCATAACAAAATACGAAAGGATTTTATAGTGGTTAAACTGTGTAAAAACCTTGGAGAGAGATATGTAAATGCTTATTCTATGAACAAGATATAGATCCAGAAAAATCTGTTTAAGATATGTAAAAACAGGAAAAAAAATGTAAAGCAAGATTAGGCCCCAGTAGAAATGCAACATGATACGATTTAAAGAGCAAGTCATAAGGCAGAAATATAGTATAAAGTACTGGTTTAAGCTACTGCAAATATACAATGCATGGCTTTTATTCTGTTATCATTAAAATGCTGAGTCATTTATGTCGCTGGAGATCTTTACATTCATCTTTTTAGTAATTAACACAGAAGTTAGAGTATTTCCTTACGATGTAAGAAGTAGGATGGAAGTTGTGGTGACATGAATGTGTGCAGTTCCAGGTGTAAGCTACACAGGGGAGAGAACTAGAAGTCCTTACCCCATTGTCAGGCATGCTCTCAAAGGATTACTGAATATCAAGACTATATGTAGCAGTGCCACCTGGTGACCGATGCTATGACAAATTCCTCTTAAAATACTACATAGCATAGAAATTTATTGTAGGAGACAATACGAGTTTTCCTTCTTTTTTAATACGCATATCAAAGCTTCCTGTTCCAAAGCTCAGCATGTGAAGTACAAAACTCACACTGAAATCTCCAATTTATAAATATAACAATATTTGTAATGTAAACACTAACAGAGTATTTGGAAACTATGCCACCTACACATATGAACAGAAATGGTTCTCCATTTAGGGCAGCTAGACCATAATTAGCCATAGGAGAAAAACGTAGTGCAGGAAAGAGGAAACCCAGAAACACTAAAATCAGCCTTCACAAAGAAGTTAAGCAATCCTAGCTTCCTGACCTTCTCCATGGCACAAAGTCAAATAATTAACAGACATATCCCAGTAACTCAGTTCAAATGGCAGGTCATTTCTCCACTGTCCCCCAGAAAAGCTTTGGAAACAAGAGCTGGGGAGCCTCTCAAAGCACCCAGAACTGGGTATGAGGAGTGCTGAACATCACCCCTCTAACATGCATGCATTGCACACTCAAGCACCAAGAGTGGAACTGGATGAGTATGTATAGGCAGTGCTGTATAATAGAAGCAAAAGCAGATGAAACTTTTGGCTAAAATTGCAAAGTGACAAGCAAATCCAGTTGTTTATGAGGTGACCGAGCCTCAGGAAGGGAGGAGTATAGCAGTGTATCATGCAAGCTCAGCAAGGTCAAGGCATTTGTTATTTCATGTACTGACCTGCACAGATCCAGCTTACTAAGAGAGTAAGCAAGCAGCCCAATCAACAGGCACAAAACATTTTACTAAAAAAAAAAACCTGGCTGGGAAACAAGCACTACCATGGTCAGCCACAGGGTATTGGGTGGGATAAAGGCTGCTGAATTTTAAGTCCCTCCCCCATTGCAAAGGTTCTTTAGGGATAGGGCATTTTTTGTTGCCAGTAGATTAAATTAAGGCACTTGTGTGTGTTAATCTAGTACCCACAAGGGTATAACTGAAGAACCCTGCATGCCTCTGCAGAGTAGAAATTACCCTCTCATTATACCCACAGTATAATAAAACATTCAAATACAATAGGGAACAAGGCAAGCAGGAAGAAGGATCAATACTCCTGCTCTCCCCTGCTTTATCATCTCTCTACCTTTAATTGGTCCAAGGAAACGTATCAAGTGTTCAAACAGAGCAAAGGCTTGAAAACAGGAAGGCAAAAAAAAAAATTAAAGGGGAAGGGGCTTATAGCGAACAAGGTTATTACCTTTAAATGTGGTTAAAGAAAGGCACGATGGTTTTGCGGAAGCTGGAACACAGACATGCTTTCACCTTAGCCATGACTAAGCCAAAGCATGCAGAAGCTAAATATTTAAGACACTAGTGCACAGACATAACTACAGCTGTTTGTGCACTCTTTATCTGGGCCTTTCTCCATTTTTGCACAAAATAGTTTTCTGCAAGTGGGCTGATGTGTTTGAAACAAAAAAAAAGGGGGGTCATGTGATGAAGACAGTCAGTCATTGCCAGGAGATTCCTTCATTATTCCCTCCCTTGGGTTTGTTTACTGTGCAAGACCCTTTCCCCCCTTCCTTCCTTCCTTTTGCTTAGTGTTCCAGGCAAATGTTGAAAAGAAAAATTGTCTCCTAAATACAGTTAATGAAAGAAAACCACTTGAATGCAGTTTCCTGCAAAATTTCATTAATCTCATATGTCCTCTGTCTTTTTCTGGTTCAATACAACATTTTGAGAAGACTGTATGTCTGAACGCTATCCCAATTTAACAAGGAAAGAAATACAGTCATAGCCTAGTCCTGAACTTTACCTGTTATAGTATTTGAGACTTTGATGCAGTAGGCTTAAAACAAAATACAGACCATCTTTGTCGCCTATATGTTTAATGACTGTAGACTTACAAAAATATTGATATGAAATTGTATAACATGAATAAGTAGAATTAGGAACACACAAGGATGCGAGATCTTGTTTCTGCACATATAGACAGACAAAACAGCTTGTTTGTACATGTTAATATTGCTACCCTGCAAACTGTTAAGGTTTTAGTTGGGTTTGTTTTTTTTAATAAAAGTATTTAATTCTTCCATTACTCAGTATAGGAATTTGTACTGATAGTAATCAGGACAAATCTCAGAAGTTTGAGTACATAGCCAGCTTTCAAATCACATCTCCTAGATGTCCATAAACAACTTTGAAAGTTTTCAGACAGTAAACTGGTATGGCACACATGTCCAGGCATCTTCCAGCCAGAGATACAACATGCTCGAGTTCGGGACGCTTCAAAAATATCCATTAACATTCCTAGAGTATGCGACTTGACAGAACGGAAGTTAGACTTTTCAAAGGCTGCCAGCTCCCTCCTCTTGGTGATGGATCAAGCAAAAATGGTAACTTAAGTTTCCTCGTTACCTTCCAGCATCTACTAAATCACTGTTTTCAGAAGTTAAGACATAATTAATTAAATCTTTTCCATCCAGGTCCAACAATGGCACAAATATCTGTAGCTATATGAAGAATTTAAGGGCATTAGAACAGATGGAAAGTATTTGCAAGGCTCCAGCTTTACTAAAAAAGTATTATTTTTCTGTAACTCTTACATTGATATAAACTAATGAATTCACTAGGCCAAAGCGTGACAATGTTTTCCAGTTACAGCTGCTTTCAACTCCAACTTCAGCAAATTCATTAAAAAAAACAACAAAAAAACCAGCTACCTGCTCACATCACTTTTCCACACAGTGATAAATTTTTGCACTATGCTCAGCCCTGAGCCCTTGCAGACAGACACAGGAAAAGGCACACAGGAAGTCTGTTCCTGATACAATTTTGTGACATTCCATGGAAAGGCAACCTGCTGTCCCCAGCTACAAAGCAAACACCTCAGGCTTCAGCAGCACAAAAGAAGTATCATGCAGATCAACAGCCACAGCCCCAAACTTTTACTACCTTTTGTTAAAGCCAACACCGTTTCATTTATTTGGGCTCCTAAGCAACTCCAAGGAATGTTTTTATGCACCCCACATAATGCCCCAATAGCGGGGGTGTATCTCTACTGAAAGGCTTGTAGTGTGCAGCAGGCATAGCGTGCTGCAGTTCATTTTCATGGCACAAAGAGACAGGCACAACATGTATCAATGACTTTCACCCAGCTTCTAGAAAGCTTAGTAAAAAAATGTGAGTAGGTTAGAAAAGTAGATGTTCTCACTTCAGGGTGCCTGAAATCACCTGAGGATCCATCCCAGCAAAACTGGCTCCCAGTCTCTATCGTTCTGAAGTTGCAGCATAAACTTCAGACTGCTATCAGTGTGAATTGTCTCTCTCTATAGTTCCTTCCTCTACTACACCACCAGCAGGTCTTGAAATGCAGCAGTATTGGTTTTATTACATCCCGCTACATTTGCGGTTTGTGTTTTGTTTATGAAAAACAAAATAAAAAAAGAGCATGCAGGCACATTGGATTTACCACTCCCCCTTTGGAAATGCCCCCATTTTTCAGAATCAAAGTAAAAACTTTGCTCTAAGAGTGAGCACATGCAACACAGTTCAGTGGACTCCTGCCACACAATACAACAAGCAAAAAAATCTTGCTGACTTTTAGTGTGGTCCTTTCTCTAACGTACTTAGCTAACACTCCAGACTGAATTTTCAAGTTCCCTCTTGACTTCTCTAGTTCAGAGCTCAGACAAAAACATCAAGCAGAGTGCCACAGATTAGAGTTATATTTTTGCCTTTGCGTTTACTTCATTAAAATGCTTTTGAATTAAATTCAACTTTCTACATTTATTTAAAATCAGCCTCTTGGCTTCGTTTCAGAGAACGAATTTTGGGTCTGCAGAAAAGCTTAATGCATTAACTCAGTTTTTGTAAGCCTAGGTGGTGGGAAATAAACATGATAAACAAATACAGAAATAAACAAGCTGTTAGGACAAGTACATTCTCCAGTTGCCAAAAGACTGAAAACCAGGTCTGCAAATACCTGTAACTAGCTACTTTACATTGCTATTCTTCGAGAATAATTGTATGCTTGTTGTATGAAACTTCATATACTCCTTATACTTATTATTGTTGAGCCCAAGTGCATCTCAGTTTTACAGATGAAGGTGTTAACATGGAATTTACACTTCTCCCAGCATCTTCCCAGCCAACATTTTCAGGTGTCTTTCTGCACTCCAGAGTTCAACGTGTAGTTTCTTACTCTTGGATATTAGAAAGTCCACAGTGATGCTTCTCTGTACATATCCTGATCTTTTGTCTACCAGGATGAACAAAGCTGAGCACATTCTAACAAACACTGCAGAGTTGGCTTCAAGTACACAAAAGCAAAGGAATCTTCGCAGCAGTGCAAGGATGATGCTGACAAATACCTGTCAAAAAGACAAGGATACATACCTTGCTGAACAATGGCACTTTATTCCCTGTGCAGGACGGAAAGTTTACTTGATCTAAGTCTGTCTGAAATTTCAGCACAAATAAGAGTTCTCTTCAAACTGTTTCAAGGACAGCTGCCATTTCCTTGAACTGTCTTGAGAAATTCTAAAAAAGCAAGAGTTAAGATAAATTTCAGTTGCTTGAAGAAAAGCTCAAACTGTAGTTCAAACCAGCACGTTAGACAAATCACAACCCATGTTTCTCACATTCCCTCTTTCCTCCAGTTACAATTTGCAGCTTGAACTGAAAATTTCTGCTTTGTTTTGTGACCTTGTTGGCATTTGGACACATTCACTGTTAGATCTACACAGGTGATGCCGTATTTGCATGGGTTTGCCTATTAATAGAAGATGCTATAAAAGAAAAACACAAAGTAGCTCTCACCACAACAAAAAACAAAACAAGTATCACCAAAAAACTTTCTCATACAAATGTTTCTATTCCCTGCTGAAACAATCCAGGCATCTCAAGTATAGCATCCATCTCTTACAGTAGTTGAACAGCAAACTATTAAATAGGTTTCAACCAGAATGAATACAACATTTCACAACACCTAAGGATTCACAATATCCTCCTCAAGTTCCTGCCAGTCCAACTCCAAGGATTTATTTGTAAGCTTGCGCGACATTCTAAACGATGCATTCATCCTTTAAATAGGAATGACAACGGAAGTGCTACATTTATGCAAAATCAAACAAAGCTACCTAAGTTCATAGGTGAAGGCATAGCAATTAGGGCCAGTGGTGACAAAGTAGACTGACATCAATTCCTAACTGTTAGCAAATGTTAGGCTTAACCCAAGTTTTAGATTTTGAGCCTAGGGAATATTCTGTATCTATGGAACTGTTCCATCTAATTTTAATAAGGCAGAGTGACTGCTGACACAAAAGCTCCAGAAGTCTTTAGTTGTTAGCTTATTTGTATGAGAACAAATTAATTAACATTTTTGGGTAAGCGATGTATAACTAAGTACTATGAAAAGTATTTAGCATCAGGTTTTCAAATAGTTATGTAATGCTTCATCTTCGAATGACTGTCAGTAAATAAGCAACAAAAAGGCATGCATCAAAGTACACAGCTGCTCCTTCACAACACTGTCACTGTTGTTATTAAGAGACCAAATCAAGAAACACCGACTACAGACCTGGAACTGTGGGATTGTCATTTCAAAAGATTTGTCTGTTACTTGTCCTGAAGGGTCTGCCACTTTTAGCGTCACCATAACATAAGGATACTTCAGAGACCTGCAGGTGTCAGAGCTCATCGCAACTCCCAGTTTCCATTTCATATCTACAAACTACAAAGAAAAACATTGAAAACTGCGTTAACAGAAAGATCTAGCCTACCACTGCTATTCTGTTGGATGATGTTTTACGGACAATACAGGACATTTAGAGCTCACATCCAGCTGGGAAACAAGCATACACATTCAGGTATTATTGTGAATACAAAATCATCTGCCCACCCTTTTAATAGTGAAAAAATAAGCAATTTAACAAGCTACCTCATTTAATCTGTTTTCCTTATTCAAGTACTGTCAATAGTCAAGTACAGACTTGACACACTCTGTTTAATATTAAAGGTCTAGTAAGAGAAGCTTGAGCCATGGAGTTCACCTGGCTTGTGTATCATTCGTGCTGTTGTCACTGTTCTAGGAAACATGAGAAAAGCCTCACAGTGCACACATGTTTTATAAGAGCAATAATGGGGGGAAAAATAAGGCATTGCATAACTGTATTATTTTAGATAAATCAAAGTACACCATAAATACACTTCAGGCAGGTAAATTATAATTTTTAGTCTTTTATGAAGGCTAAAAAGGCTTCTTTATGTAGAACTGGTGAATAAAGAAGTGAATAGAACCTTTATAATCTTACTATCAAGCCTAAGACAAAGACTTATTTTTTTCTCCAATTCCATACTCTTTTAAACTGTTGTTAGAAAAAAAGATCTTAAAATGCAAAATACATTGTGTTATTTTCAAAAAAGGAAAAAAGGATGGCTGGAAACTGACAATGTATTTTTAAAAAAGTTTGAACTTAAGGGAGACAGAATAAAACAATCAAGTGCTGGTGTTACCAATTCTAAAGAACCATGCAAAATACATTTAAAACAGATTTACACAAACAGCTAATATGATTGTCTGCCACACTGACTGCCATTCACCTTCCCTAAGAGTACTGTGAGGCACTAATTTTTGAAAAAGTATGAAGCATGACTTTATCATCCAAACAGTAATATTAGAAAACTCTTCAGCATTTAGACAACCTTTATTGTATATACTTCTTTATCTGGGTAGACATTTGGCAACATACCTAGGAAAGCTTTTGGCAGTCAAGATATCACCATGTGCTTGACAACACAACAAACAACGAAGCCCTAACATTTCTGAAAAGTTAATAGTCAGCTTAACCACACTTTGTCATTTAGTTACCTGCCCCACTGTGGCCATATTTCTTGCATCCTCTGACACACTAATGGACTTGCCCTGCTCGTTCCATACGTGACGAATAACTTGAACTGCATGTTTTGGCAGCGTGCTGACTGCACTGCCCAAGGTCGTGATGAGTTCTTCTGTAGAGAGATTGTTCCTGGCTGCTGTGCTATAGGTATATCCAAAGAACACCACATCAATTTAATTCTCCACCAGTTTAATAAAATTTCTCACTACTCCATATAAGCAATTTTTAATTTCTGCTTTATGTGTCTATGTATTTTACAATAATTATACAGCCTGGGATTTTTTTCAGAATATTTTACTAATCCACACGCAAAAATCAACATCACTTGACTTTTAATGTGCTTTAATATGCAGAGACCAAACTTCGCTGGGCTTGCACAACACACAACATTAAAACAAAAATAATCACAGCCTCCAAGTGCTGTTGCAACTGATAAAAGGCTTAATTCTGTAAAAGATGTGTGCATAGAACAGTTAAACAACATTATTCCTTTAGAAACAAGGCAGTTTAATTAAACATTTAGGATAGGTAATTTAAGTATCATCAAAAGGCAAGTAAGGACCTCTAAGTAATGGTATAATTGGTACTAACAGTAGTCAAGTGATGCAATAAACCCTCAGCTGAAAAGGCAGCAAGTCTAGAGAAAAATTCCCACTTGATTTCCTCTACAGAAACAGGTAAAAAAAAATTCCCCCCCTAGGTCTGTTCATGCAGATCTACTCTTACAGAGACATTACTAAAAGAGAAAGAGTTGGTCCTTCAAGTAGCATGGTCTAATATATTTTAAGGCTTTACATTTTATAGAGGAAAAAGTAGTACGTTAAATTTCCACTGGTATATTTTCTTCAGTCACATTAATATTACATAGAATGCCTAGATACTAAGTATTAAAAGAGCAAGTAAGACCTTGAAAATTTTATCTTTCAGGAAACAGAAAAACTTGGAGCAAAACAATGGCTGGAAATATTACCTAAAACTTCTATCACAGCAGAGTTCAACGTTATAAAACTGTGTGTTTTTCAAACAGGCACAAATGCTAGTTTCTAATCTCTAAGAAATAAGAAGTTTTTAGACCACGCTTCTTCCAGGCAAAGGCTGAGCAGACTCAGCTTTAGAACTGAGCTTAACTACTTTTATTTTGCGAGTAGTTCCAAAGCTTGCAGACAAAATCATAGAACAACTTCCTCTCCTAATTTTTTATTTATTACTAAAAGCGAGGCTATATATTTAACTACACATTTTTTAAGAACATAATCTAAACCCAGAATTTCTTTTTTGTGTACTGAGAGTTACAAATTTTTGCCCTTTTCCCAAATCAGGTCATTTTATACCCGTACTTAATAGTGGTATTAGAGAGTGAAATCAAGTTGGGGTGAAAAGAAAAAAATAGGAGATAAATTATTCCCTACTTACCTAAATAGGAAGGAAACAATGTTAACTATTTTTGCAATGTCACCAACATTAATTTCAACCCCAGATGTTTGAATTCTCTAGAAACAAAATATTCAAACAATTACAAATAGCAATAAGCCATACATGAATAAAAACCTCTTTGCATGTATACACACACTCCAAAAAATTGACTTGGGGAATCTATCCTTTAAAGCATACACAGCTAACTACTTGCTTATTAGTGCTAGTATCCAAGCTTACCTGACACAGTTCAGCCGTATTTACACCTGGGATCTTATGTTTCAGATGTTGAATTATTTGTTCACACTGTAAAGAAAACAAGTTTTAAATCAATTTTAATTCATATTTTAATATGCAGAACAAACTTTGTTTGAATACTTGGGGATCACAAAACAATGAACAAAACTGGCTACTGCAAAAATGGACAACAGGAGGATGCTTTAAATGCAGAGTGAAGAATAAAGTCATTGAAGTCACTGGTTCTAAAATTACATCAAATTCAAGAAAAGCAAATAAACTTAACCAAGACTTTTTGTTACTACCTCACTAGCTATTTCTACTTAACACACTATTTTCATACTCACTGAACAGCCGTCCTGTTCTATACACTACAGTAAACAAGCTGAATGTTTTCTAGACAAGCTAGCTCAATATCCCATTTAGATGAAAGGCAAAATACATTTTAAAAAATCTTCTATAATAAAAACATAAATTTAAGGCAAACCCACTGCGTTTAGGACTAGTCCGTTTTATGAGTCATGTAAATCTAAGATACCACATACCTAAGATTCCCTTTGCAACAGACAAAAACCAGAAGAGCTTAAACAAAAAGCTTTTCTAAAATCAAAGAGTGCCAGAAGCCCTTCCACATCCCACTTGCTGCCCTGCTTACCAGTTCTGCAAAGAAGTCTTGAGGTATTAAATTAATCTTATCTGCTGCACCACCACCATCTGAAAAACACAAGCAGTACTGATCAGTGGCAAACCCTCGAAGCGATGTACCTGAGGTCTCTGTGCAGAATGCCTAGGTTATCATGCATGCATGTATCATACAAGCAAAGCTTTCTTTAAGGGAGTCTGTCTGGAGTGGCATTAACCCAACCTGCTCGGCATCCCAAGTCTAACAGGAGCGACTCCAGCAGCCCTCAGAGCCTCAGACTGAGCCTGCACATCGCTGCAGTCTGACCGCCCCGCATACCCGCCCGAGCCCGGCGGAGCAGGCCCCGCACCAAGTGCCTCACAGCTCCGCGGGAGGCCGGGACCGCTGCTCTCCCCAAGGCC
>VZRW01005236.1:0-12030 GCA_013398125.1 Aegotheles bennettii
TTCTTTCTCCTGAGTCCCAGCAGAAGGGCCCTGTTCAACCGTGCCTTCTTCCCTCTATCAGTATTCCTCTCTTCCATCAAAGGAATTGAGGAGAACACCACCTGGGCTCCCGATCCCTCAAGTGATCTCCCCATGGCCCTGAAGTCTTTTTTAATTGTCTTCAGGCTCCTCTCAGAAACCTCATCATTACCAACTTGGATAACTACTAGTGGGTAGTGGTCTGTATGCTGGATGAGACCAGGGAGTTTCTTAGTGATATCCCTAATCCTGGTCCCAGGGAGGCAGCAGACTTCCCTGTGGAGCAGATCTGGCCGGCATATGGGGGCTTCTGTTCCTTTTTGGTTTTAAATGTATGCTCAATTTCTTATCAAATTACTTGTAATATGATATCTGTATGTAATTTACAATGCATTTGAAGAAAAATTATAGGTGTAGTCCTCAGTTTCAGAAAGCAGAATAGTAATAATGAATATATTCTTTCTCCAGAACATAGTAAGATATTTAAGTATATTTTTAAAAATGTATGGTTTTTTAGTTTTATGGTTTTTAATGAACTTTTCTGAACTGGTGATATTATTCGGAATACTTTTTTCTTGTTGCTCCTATATTTTCAGTGATTACAGTGAGCTAGAGCACAAGTTCTGAGGTGGAATCCACAGATGTGATTTTGATAGAAGACTTATTTGACTATTGTGTTTTTGGAAGCTAGTCTTTTGTTTAGTCATCAGACATATCAAGTACAGTCCATTTAATCTTAAATGTGTATCAACCATGCATGTAAGAGTTGGGATGTGAAGTATTGTCATTGCTTCTACTGGCTCATCTTCAGTTGTGGTCCATTGTCTGATGTTACAGAGGAAACTGGGGGAAAAATTCCAACTCTGACTACTTCTGATTTCCCCTTTTTGAAAAAATAACAAAAATGTTTCTTGATCCCTGCAAGAGGCTTTTTAAATCTTTTGAAGGAGTAAGTGGTCTATTGTAATAGATGCTCTTTTGTTTTCTGCTGTATAAACTTAATAATTTAATTTCTGTCCTGTTCTGTCTCATTTTCCTCCAATGCAACTCAACACACTTCAAGAAGCTTCTTTCTTTGTTATACAGCTTTCCTTGTTACTGATGCGAGCGAAAGCTTTAACAGTGGAATATAATCAATGGCAACAAAGAAGTCCTGAAAGTAAGTAACTGCTTCCATGTAAGGTATACTCTTAAACTTCTGCAAAGTTTCTTTCATCTAGGCATCTTGAACTGCATATGTATCGAGTATCTGCTAATTGTATTTTCATACAATAACTACTTTAAAAAATAATTAAATATTTCCCACAGTAGCATGTATGTTTCATTTCTGTATTCTCTTTGCACTTCAGTTCTAAGTGAACTTAGAATTCAAAATGAATTCTACTATAACTTAATCTTAGGATTCTGGGCAAATAAATGCATGACATATCACCATCCAACCTGGCCTTGACGCCAGGTTAGAAATAGTTATGTTAAAAATAGATATGTTAAAAATAGTGAGCATCGTTGGCAGTATTTCCAGTTCAAGGCATAGGGTTTAATCTTCAACCTCTTGCTGAACAATCCAACCCTCAAGACTTTGATGAACAGGCAGAAGTTACTCACCAGGTTGGGCATTGAGCATTGGTTCATTATTTCTATAGCAAAATATAATTTGCCTTCAGGCACTATTCATACACACAATAAGATGTTTNCTTTTACCCTTCTCACCAGAACAGTTCAGCTCATGAAGCAGAGGTTTCTTGAAGAATGATCAATGAGGAAGTGCAAGTTCACACATATATTTGGCAGTTTGGTAAGATGTTGGCTTGGGGCTGAACCCTGTGGGATCTTTGGTATGTCCCAATGCTGCTGTAGACAACTGTAGTTGGGGTGCTGAGCTCTGTTTTGTGGGGTTTAGAGGGGGTTTTGGGGTTTACCATTCATGATTTTTGCAGGTCTGAGGGTGGTGGTCAGATCAGAGAACTGATCCTGGCAAGTCTGAGTGGAAATCTAAACTGAGAGATTGATCCAAGCTCAGAGCACCACATTTGGTCAGGCATTGGCACAGGCTGCCCAGGGAACTGGTGAAGTCACTGTCTCTAGAGGTATTCAAAGAAAGTTTGGATGTGGTCCTTGGGGATAGGATTTAGTGGTGGACTTTGCAGTCCTGGGTTGATGGTTGGACTCGATGATCTTGAAGGTCTTTTCCAACCAGAGTGATTCTATGGTTCTATGATTCTATGATTCAGTAGTCCATTAAATGAAAAAATAACTGTTAGTGGATCTCCTAACAAAAGTTCATTATGCTGTTACCCCCCTTCAGGTTTCTCCTTTCTGTGGTTTTCTTTGCTGTCTTTCATTTGTATTTCCCTTTTAAGACAGAACTACTTTGGCAAATAATTTTATCTTTTCAGAAGCTGATGTAGTTCTTTTGTTTGCAAGTATTGCTCATAAACTAGCAATAATTTAATCAGACTTTTTTTAGTCTGCCTTTGATTTTTTTATTAATACTTCACAAAAGGGTGTTGTATTATGATGTGCTAGCTGAAACTTTGAAGTAAAGCTTTAGCAGTAAGTCCATTACACCATAATAAATTATTTAACGGGGGTCGAAGATTAAGAATCAAGAAAAAATGGTAAAAGACACTTTTGTTTATGTTAACAATACAGGGATCCAGATCACTTACTGGTACTGAGAAGCAGAAACCACTGAGGCAAGGGGTAGCTATTATGTTTGTCAGGCAGTATCAGTCAAAAGGTGTAAATTGCTCAATTCTTCAAACTAGTTTTTGTACATAAGCATCAATGCTGACTGACTTCACTGTGTTTGCAAGGCTGATGTGGCCCGACACTGAAAATAAAGCTACTCAGAATCTAATGCAAGTAATCTGGTTTTTCAGGTGTCTCATTTAGAGACTTCTAAAACAGTTCACACTATGCTGGTGGCATTCACTGCTCAGTCTCCTGTCAAGGAAGCGTTAACATCTTTCAACCCAATAAAACTTATTAGTAATCTTTAAATGGATACTTTTTTCCTAGTGTGGAATTCCAGTGTGAAAACACTGGAATGTGTTTTTAAATGAATGTTAAAGTCACTTCTCCAGCTTCTTTCCAAGTTCATGCACTTGCTGCATATGATGATAAAAAATTAGGAGCTGGAAAAAAAAAATGTCTTTTTTCTTATTCTAACAGAGCAACAATATCTATCTATAAATTCACAGTTCATGTGCTTTTAAGCTTTTCTGTAAGAATGGTCAGCCTCAAGTGTTTCTTAAAGGTATGTAGACCAAAAGTATGACATTGAATGAATTTGGAAAATACTGGTTCTTGGCTGCTTCTCAAAAATAAGCTGCTAGCTTAAAGCAGATTAGTTGAAAGCACTTAGTTTTTATCTGGGTAAAATACCTGGTGATGGTTGGTTTCCTTACTAAAATATGTAATTATTTTAAACTTTAAGCTATTTGCTTAAAAATATTCTTATGGTTTGAGCTATTTTTATTGGCTTGCTGACTTGCTTTACTCAACCATTCTTACTTGTTCCAAGGTGGTGAGATTTATTATTAGAAATCTTAATTTTGTACTAGATAAATGATCTATATATGTTATAATGCAAATAATATTTTGCAGCCAAAACTTTGCCTTTTTGGCTACTTTTCTGATAGAAGAAAAAACAAGCTGCTGCTAGGAATTTGAATGAAGTTATAGTGCTTGCATGAAGATGAAATCTACTGTGCTTACAGCTTCTCTGTCCATCTTGGCTTCTTTCTACCTACTGTTTGCTTTGAATGAGAAATTACTTAACTGAAAACATCGTCTGAATTTATCTAAATAGGAATAGCAGAAATACTCACTTCATACAATTTACTAATAGAGCATGAATGTCAGGCTGTCTTGTTAATTTAGTTTACGCTAAGTTCATTTCTTGTAAATGAGGGTTTGTCAGCATTTCAATTTTAAACGTTATTTTCAGAGGTTATAATTTGGCAGTTCTACATTTCTTTGGGCACAATATTGGCAAACAGACTTGAATCCATAATGCAAATTTTATTTTTGCAAAGCTTTTACTTTAGTTTCTTGTTCTTTCTCAATTTCTGGTACTATTTACGTAGTTCTGGAGCTGCTAAATCAGCTGAATTAGAACTTTTTAACAAGCATTTGGCTCATAAAAATAGAATTTAACTTTTACCTTTGCAAAATAAGGAAGTGGAAGCAACCATATTTTAAACCATATAAACAGTTGTGGTCTTTGCATAATTTCTGTTTTTCTTTGCAAAATATCAGTATTCTGCCAAATTCTTCTTATTTTAATAGAAGTTTCTGTATAAGCATATGCATAGTAGTTGCTTTTACATTCCTAGCATCTGGTAGTATTTTGCTTAGTAATTGTACTATGTGTCACTAGGCAATTCTGTCTGACAGTTGATTTTTGCAGCCATAGTGATTCATAACTGAAGAAGCTTTAACTGATAGAAGATAGAGCAACCCAAGTTCTTCACAGTAGCAGCTGCCATAAATGTGTTGTCCCACTGTCTTAGATCTAGGCTGTTCTTTCACTAAATTAGGGATAGTGATTTCTTTCCTAGGAAGATGTGGCCTTCTATTCTGATACTTACACAATATTAATATTAAGTGGGAAGCACATACTCAGGATTAGGTATCTAAAATGAAGAAGTGTTAGAAACCAATAGTAAAAATGGATTAATTCCAGGTAGTGAGGGCTCATGATAATCATGATGGGAGAGGTGGGAGGGGAAGAGTTGTATGGGTTTCTTCAAATATGCCTGTGAATGTGAATAAAAGCACACTAAGGAATTCTGTAGTGTATGGAGGATATTTATGTAATTAAAGAAATCTTGCTGTAATAGTAGTACAGACCACTACATCCCACAGCTCTTAAACATCAGCTTAATTTTGGACCACTCTACTCAAATTGTGTGTCAAGATTTAGAGGCAGTAATTCTCTTAAGTAAAAGGGGTTTTGTTGTGACATGTAATTTAATGCATTTTGAACTCAGTAGTTCTGCTGATCTTCATATTGAAACAAACACTGCTTTTAAAACTAATAATCTTAAGGCTTCTCAGAATTTGTGGAGATAAAAACTATAAAATCACTTTACCAAGAAAAGTACTTATGAAATCAACCATATTGTATTTAGGAGATATTTAATGCTTTTATGAGAGGATTAGGGGTTTTCCTTTTTTGTTAAACGAAAAGCTTTTATTGACAGAATTGCTTTCAGGGTTAGAGATTTGGAGCTCATGCTTGGACAAAAATATTCCCATCATATTAAGATTTAAATGTGATAGAGTAGCTTTCATTTCTCCTGTTAACAGACTCAAATGCTTCACTTCTTCAAAAGTCATAATTATGCAGATGTTGCAAGTTGATATGGAACTGAGAATTGATTGCAGTCTGTTGAAGGACTGTCTGTCAAATACAACAATTGACTTATTATTCAGAAACTCCATGAGCCATAAATTAGTACGTTTTGCAGAAGCATGCTGGGGAAACATTCACCATGTCCTTGAATAGTACCGTACTTGCCCTAAAGTACTGGTGTTGCTCAGGCTTAGAGTTAGGGTACTGGCCTTGCTGGGCCTTTCATCTCCCTAAGTGTAGCTGTTCTTGTGAACACTAAGGATGGTGACATGCCTTTCAAGTTCTTTAAATTAGATAGGCTTTACAATCCTGATCAAGCATTTAGGAGGCTGTTTAACAAGGAATTGGAAGACTGGAAGAATTTGATTGCCTGCATTGGTAATGTTGATGGAATCCCTTCCACTGAAATACCAGGCTTGTGTATCCCGAAGTATGACTGTACATCTCAGTTCAATATTATGTACCTGGGCTACTTCATGTATAAAAGAAGCATTAACATCACACTTTTCTCAGTCTAATTTAACTTGTTGAAAAGTGACAGTGGGTTAGCCCAGGAGGACACCACAAAATGTGGTTAAACTGCTGCTGAAAGCCAAGTTAGTCTTTTAGAAGCTACACAAGTTTCTCTCTAGCCAGGCTGATTTATAATATAAAGAAGTGCGTATCATCCAGTGTAAAAAATGCAATTAATTTTATTTTTCAGTACTTTCTATCAATCCAGATATACTGTTAGCATCCGGAAAAGAAGAGGTAAGTCTTTGTTAAGAGGTAATAAAATTTCATTTAAAAAATTTTAAAAAATATACACAATTGCTGCATTTTTTTCTATGACTAGTCCTGTGGCGAACTACTGCTAAGATACTGTGTATGTTTCTCCAGGCATTGTTGTTCTAATGGTTTTGTTCCCCCGTATTATCACTGCTAGAATTTCCTAGTTGTAAAGAATTGTCTTTTAAACAAAAAGTTTCTATATATTGCATTTCATACTTGATATAAAGTAATATAGCTCTACGTGTTACACAGAAATTTCAGTATTCTTCGATCTAGAGTTGTGTGGCAATAATTTGCAAATATTTTGTTGAGTTCTTCCAGCATTGGAAGAAAGAACAAATCAGGAATGTCTTAGAGGTAGCATTACACTGTATTGATTGGATATTGATATGCAACATGACCTGAGAATACTCCTGTGGCTATGGCTTAAAAAAGAAAACAAAACCCGAAACTTTTTGGTTTTCTTCTTCCTAGCAGCTTTCCTCCTTCTAGTATCACTCACAACAGGGAGCCCAGCTGCTATTAAAAGTCACTGTTAACAAATTGTTTGGTTACACACTTTCATTTTACTGTATTGTTATGGTATGTTTGATCTGATACCCCATTTTGTGGCCTATTTTGTTGAGGATTCAAAATTGGTTTTCAGATGTTGCGTATGCAGAGCATATTTGCTTCTGTAGAAATAAAAATTGTGAAAATATTTTTTGGGCCAAATATAAAAATTCTGAGTTTGTATGGAAGGGGAGAAAATACATCCAAGTCATAGTTTGTGTTTTTAATATAAAACTATTTGAAATACTACTTTGTAGAACATAATACACTAATGAAAGACCCAGTCTACTGAGAGTCCACTGTTCCCTGTCTTCAGCAGCGTATGTAACTTCAGTCTGCAGTAGTTATATTTCCCCCACTTTCCCGTCCCAAATATGTCCATATCACTGAGGACCATTTAGTTTATGGATGCAATTAGTCTTTCTCTGCAGTATCTTTGTTTTCTGAGTGCTATACATTTTATGTTGGTACAACTGGCACAGATTCATTCTTGCAAACAGCTGTAATGATTTAGACAACATAATGCTGGTGCTATATATGTCCTCTGGGTGATCTTTCATCAGGTGAACAGTTCATGTGTGTGTTCCATAATCTGCTACCAGTAACATCAACTGTGTTGTTTTACAGAACTTCAATAAGACACCAATGAGCAACTGGTGACAGTAATTTTTAAATAACTTCAACTGGATTTAAAAGTAGTATGTCATTCTAGCCATATTTCTTAAGAAATTACAAATAATTTTTGCCCTCTTTGAGATCTACAGATGTAACCTTACATAGAAAGAATACTACAGATTGGGCGATCTGCAAACTGTATGTTTATTTTTACTTTCTTGTAGTTGCGGAAAGTAAAGAATGACCTTAACACGTTACTGTTAACACTTAAGTCAAAGAATGAAAAGCTGGACGAAGAGCTGAAAAGGTAATACATCATTTGGGTTTATCAATGCTGTAGGCTGATTTTGCCATGCATTGGGTTTTTTGACTGTCCAGGAAAACTATATATCTGTTGTGCCATTTCTTATGTTTCATCTTTCAAAGAGAACAGCAGTGGCTTGATGAACAGCAGCATATACTAGATACTCTTACTGGAATGGAAGAAGAGATAAAAACTCAAGATGAAGATATTTCCAAAAGGTATTTCTACAGTGTTGAGGTTTTATATTGAAGAATTTAAATGCCAGCAAGAGCAAATGAGCAAACTCTTGAAACATACTCCTTGTTTTGTTAAATAGATCAAATAATAACTTGGTAATCCATATTTGAAACATAGAAAATGTTGCTGCTATCAGCTTATATACTATGATTCAAGTTGTTGAACTTAAAACAATAGACAATAAGGGATTTTTTTTTACTTAAACTTTTTAATTATTTTATTGAATTTCATATTCTGTTCCTATGTTTTTACTATTTGTTTGAATGCTAGAGTATTTTCTGAGCTACAGCATGAAATGTTGAAATTAAAGACATTTAAGAAAGAAATTTTGAGTGCTCTGAGCGAATTCCTAGATGAACATTTTCCCCCTCCAGAGGAAAAAAATCAGGTAAGATTTTACCATTCTATGATTTTCTTATCTATTAAACTTGGTGTGTTAAGTATCTACTTAATTAGATGCAATGTCGTCTCAAAGTCACTAGCATAGAATTTGCAGTTACACTGGTTGTTTCAAAAAGGTGGATCCAAGTTCAAGTGAAGGGGTATTCCAAATGGGTCCGTCTTATTACAATACCCTGTATTTTGAAGTAAGTACAGTTCTTACAGATGATCTTTAGGTTTAATTGATACTATTCAGGTTGGTTTATATTATTTAAGGCCATTCCTAGCTGGATATTTTCTTTTTTAATGGATATGTCCTTTACCCAATGAGATGCATAGCAATGTTGTATTTCTTACTTGAACTACAAACTGTGCCAAATTTGGAAATGGTGACGGGTTCACTCCATATTGTTCCATTTTCTTTTTTACTGAACTGGGCAAGTGAATTCATATTTTCCTTGGCAAAGCAAATTTTAATTGTCTAACAATCGTTTTGGAACAATAATAATGACAAATGTTTATAATTACAGTGCAGTTGGGAATGTTAACCATCAGTTTCTGTTCAGGCAAACTGGTCCAAAAATTATCTTAAAACTTTAGGGAAAACAGACAGTCGGGGAGTATTTTGCATAATAAATTCAAAGTCTGCAATAAAAATAAACCTTCTACCATTACTATTTGAAAGAATAGTTACAAAATAGCTACAAAAAAGACAGGGGTTGGTTTTGATTTCAGACACACTTAAGAATACAGAAATAGAAAGGATTTACTTAATCCAATTCCCTGTTATTTCAAACAACAACATAATATAATTTCTTTAATGTTATCATTGAGCTCCACTTTAAAAATAATAGTGTTAGTTACTACTGTTTCTATTGGGGTTTGTTCTAGTACCTCAGTACTCTGTTAAAAAGTATCTCCTTTAACTTTCAGTCTAAATTTATTCATGTCTAACACAGATCCATGTATTCTTATGCCAGTATTGTCCCTAGAATAAGCTCTTTTTCTTTTGTTTATTCCTCCTGATATATTTATAGTCAGCACTCTTGTACCCTCTATTTCATAGTTTTGCTAGTTGATCTAGCAAAGCTTTCTTGTTCTTCTCCTGTAAAATATTTTTTTTCAGTTCCCTGACTTATCCTAATAATACCCATTTTCTCTATTTGCTTCCAGTTGAATTCATCTTTTTTGGAATCTGTTAAAAACCAGCGTTATAAACAAAACTACTAGCTCAGTCAGTCAGTCACATCACAAAAGCAACTGATTATACCCTTGTCTTTTTCTCTGTTATTTTCCACTGATGAACCCTGAGCTTTTAATTAAAAAAAGTTGGTTTTGCACAGAAGTACGTATTTTGCACATAAAAATACCAAGTGGAGCCTTCAAGGCATGATGTTAATTTTCAATGTCTTACTCAACCATCTTCAAACGTCTTATTCTATTACATCTTAGTCTTTTCGCATCTCAATGCCTTCCAGATTCCTGCTATTACTAAATATGATACATTTTGTTCCAACATTAAGAAATTAAAGTTTCAGGGACTTAATTAAATCATCTTTGACTTGTATATTTCCTGGTTGCAGCCTCATATGTCATCTCCCTGTTTGCCAGTTCTTAATCATCTTACAATTGGTCTAGGATGTGCCTCTTCAAACACTTATGACTTTCCCAGATGCATTTTAAGCAATTGTCCATTTTTTCTACATATATAATTACTATTTTCTTGAAAATATATTTCCTATAATGAGGTATACCAATTTATTTGCTCCCATTTAAGTGATATCATAGAAAAATACAGGCAGGAAGTGACCTCTGGAGATCTTCCATTCTAACACCGTCATCAAGGTAGTGCTAATGTCGATGTTGGACCAAGTTGCTCATGGGCATATCCAGCTGTGTTTTAAATATAAGAAACAGTGAATTCATGTATGTGTTTCAGAACTGAGTGGAAGATTTTTATATAAAACCTCTCGCCCCAGAGCAAAATCAACTGGTTGAATTTTCTCAGCCTCTGTTACACTGGCTGTCAGAAATTCTGATTAGTTACCCTGCCTTCACCTCTCTTCCATCTAGTTTTCCTTATTAACATATAAAGAGAAAAATAATCACCCAAGGGGTTTGGGATTAATCAACCCTTCCCCTGCTCACCTTCTACCTTGTTTATTATACTTAAATATAAGTTTATTTAGATAAATTTCCAAGCAAGGTCTTGTCTTAGTTTTATTTATGCATTTCCTGAACTCTAAAACACAGTTCACTTTCTGACAAGTCTTTTTCTTTGTTTTCTACTCCTTGTGAATTCATAGCTGCTTCTATATCTCTTTACTCAGTTGGATCTCAGTGGCTAAACTGCAGGTCCACCTTAATCCGCATATAAGCCATTAACTGTGCAGTCAGGAGAGACAGCCATTTTCACCTATATTGTATTCTTTGTGTAAGAAATACAAATTGAGGGCATTAGCAGTGAAATTTGCTACTACATTGATTTGGGGGAACACGTTATTCTCATCTATTATCAGCTTGGTTCAATGCTCTGAAAGCAGCAAACTCTATACATCAGTAATTTTGCTTCACTTTGTGAAAGCTTCTTGTGCTCTCAGTTCTGTGTGAGGGCAGTTGTGTGGGTCTGACGTCTAGGGCATGGCTCCAGAGTAGTGTGAAAAGCTCCAAGCCTTGCTGTTTTGGTTCCACTCTCCTTTCATCAGGCACCCCTATCTGGGATTGGAAGTGGAAGAGAAGACTGAATCACAGCAGCATTGTAAACAAGTTAATGAAGAGCATTGTATTTTTCTATCATCATATTCATAGAATGCTTTGCACTGTACTACATCTATAAAAATGATATATTTGGTTTTATTTAAATGTAAACCCAGGTAGATATACTACAATCACTTAAGATTAATCACTTTTATTAAAAAAAATTTAAAAATTACATTGAAGGTGTATAATATTGAACTGGTAGATCAGTGATACAATTACTACCTTGTATTTTTGTCATGACTAAATCTAAGTAAAAGTCTTCATCTATTGTATACTATGCAATGAAATAATTGTGTGATTATTTTTCTTTGTCAACCTTTTTTGTGACTACTGATTTTGGTTTCTGTTAATTTGGCTGAGGGGATTGGTTATCTTTGCAGAAGTCTTCTGAAGAGCCAGCTGCAGAACTGATAACACTGACTGAAATTTTAGAGGTAAGATGGTTTTGTTTTGTAGACATTTGGGGAATTTTCCAATACTCAGATCTGATCATAATATGTTAATAAGATAAACAACAATATGTGACATACGATTAAGATCGTTAATTGAAAAGTAGCATGTTTAAGAATGTTATGTCAGATTTCTATTTTAATTCATATGAAATTGAAACCCCAATTTTTTACAAGAGATATGCCAATTATTTAGGTAACTAAATCTTCAGTTTAAGCTGGAGGATGATAAACATTTACTTCTTAATTTTCTAATGATTATTTTAAAGAAGTTTTATGACTCTTAGTGGCTCATGTTAGGGGAAACAAATGTTATGCTTAACAAAAATATAAACTGTTCCATTTCATGCTATATTTTGTACTGTTTCAATAAAAGTATTTCTGAAATATAATACAGAAACCGTTACAGAAGGGCTAATTAATGTGTAGTCTTGTATATTAACTACATTATCTTCTCATATAAGGAAATAAATTAATCTGATTCAGGTGTTTATAATTGATTTTATAAGTATGCCAGCATTGCTTAGTGTGTATTTTAATCTCAATGTAATTTATTAATTTTCATTGCAAAATGTAATTTT
>VZRW01005236.1:12049-34129 GCA_013398125.1 Aegotheles bennettii
CTAGCATTGTTCCTTCTTGTCTTAAATGCAGCATTTGAAGTGAAATTTCCTATGCCTAGATCCTCACTGTTCAGGCAGTTGTAAGCATCTATGTGTAAGACATCCCTGGGGGGGGAAATGTATACTTCTCATAAATCCACTTTGACAAGCTAAGTGTATACAGTTATATTATTTAAGTATATTAATAGCTACTTCATTAAATTAGCATAAGTAGTAAGCAAGCAGTAAACTTTTTTCTCATGCAAGCCTCAGAATTTTTATTCAAGTAATGAGATGTACCTTTTTACAAATGTAGTAATTATTTTCCTTTTAAACAGTTCTAGGATTATTCCTCTCTGTATGTAAAGTTTGTATGTAAAGTTACAGCCTCAAAAGCTATTTTGGAATATCATATGTCAGAAAAGACTAAGTAACAATTAATCTGAAATAATGCATTTTGAGTAAATATTCATAATTGGGGCAGATAAGCACAAAAATCTTTAATAAATCTGGGACTGTTGTAGAAAATAGTTTTTTGGGTTTTTTAAACAAGCAGTGGGTAAAAAAAGAGTCAAGTCTGGTGGTGTGGTTTTTGAAAGTTTGGGGGTTTTTTAGCTGTAAAGACACAGACAGAATATTTTTTATATTCCCCATGAGCAATATGTTGACAGCATAAACATGGTCTGCAAGAACAGAAAAAGAATGTCAAAACTGATCTGTGTTTTTTAACTTCATTAACTAACTCTATAGTTAGATAAGGAACAAAGCAGAAGTGAGGAAGTATCAATAGGAGGCGAATTGTTGTAAGGTGCTTTTCATGCCCAAACAAGTGATGTTAAGAATTTGGATAATCCATTTATGAGATGAGCAAAAATATCTGATACGCAAACGTAGTGAACTTAAACTAGGATTATGGTTTTTAACTTTTCACAAATGCAAAGTTATTTATTTCTATCACTAGCTTCAGAAGGACACAAAATACAGGAAAAACAATCCTTCTCAATCTAAGACAACAGATTTTTTTTAATTATTTTTTAGCTTATTAGTTATCTGAAATTTAGAAAAATTGTGAGTTGGATGTTTTTCTCTGCTAAAATCTGAAAGAGTGAGGGACAGTGATTTGTTGTCAGTAAGTCGTTATGGTTCTAAGACAAGTGATTCCCTACCTTTCCCTCTAATTTAATGCTTGTAATCTTAAATTACAGATATTGATTTAAAGATTAATTATATCAGGATTTACCACCTTTCTGTTCAGATGTTTTAGGCATTTACAGTTACACTGTCCAAAATCCACTAAGAATTTTTGTCAGATGGTTAAAAACTTACTCTGGATAAAAGGAAAATTCTGGTTCTAATTTTTTACATCAAAAAAGATGTAATGAAGTTATTTGAAGTTCTTAATTTTGCTTTTACCTCAGACAGGTCTTGTATTTGTTATATTGCCTACGTAAGTGTCTCATTACAATAATTTGTATAAATTTGGTTAAAGGAGAGAAAAATCTAACAATTTTCTTAATTTCCTAAATCTTACCCTTTGATCTTCCAGATTCTCATAAACCGAATAATGAACAAACCACATGAACCTTATGTAACAATCAGGGATTCATTTTGGCCACCTTATATTGAGCTGCTGCTGCGATATGGAATTGCCCTGAGACATCCAGAAGATCCGAGCAGAATACGCCTAGAAGCCTTTCACTTGTAGCATGACCTACATGTTTAGTTTTGAACAAAACAAAGCGCCAGTACTCATACTTGGGGGCTAAGGCAAACTAATGTTTTATTATAAGCCTTTTTATATAAGCAACCTCTTCTTGTTGAATGATTTTATTCTTTTTCTTATTATATTATGTTTATTTTTTAGATTGCTGATAAGTCTTCTCAATTGCTCTTAGTGTCTTGTTGTATTCTGTAGAGGCAAAATTTTAAGTAACTTGTCTCTTCCTGTACATGGCCTTGCAGACGCTTGAAACTGTCAGTGAAATACCATCTTGAGACTGTGTTTGGGTTTTTTCCAGAGCCTTTGCAAACAAATTTATTTGCTGTAAGATAAACACCTAGAAAAGCTGGCAAATCTTCCTGTGCAAAGGGCTTCAGATGTTGAGTGCAACTCTACAGGTGCATGCTTCCTAACCAGCCCATACTGTGTTATGCGTTATTGCCTAACAGTATCTGTCTTCACTTTTTCAGGTCTAGTTTATCAAGGCTTACAGCAGATCTCTGTTCTGTTGATTTCTACAGTTTTAAAAATGATGTTAATTGCTAATTACTTTCTGAATAAAGGTTAGCATTCTGTCATCCTAATCTGCTTTTCTTGTTATTGTAGTCCATGGGTGCACAAATGATAACTTGCTCAATTTTCTACAAATAGTCTGACACTAACCCCAGAATTTAATCTAGAAATTCTACTCTTGCATATTGACTATAACCTTGGGAAATGAAATATGCCTTTAATTAATCAGATTTCAGTTTATTGAAATAGGAATTTTAATGTTTTTTCAGTTCATGGGAAAATAAATAGTTGTATAGAATCATAGAATGGTTTGTGTTGAAAGGGACCTTAAAGATAATCTTGTTTCAAGCAGCCTGCCATGGGCAGGGACACCTTCCACCAGACCAGGTTGCTCAAAGCCCCATCCTACCTGGCCTTGAACGCTTCTAGGGACGGGACATCCACAACTTCCCTGGGCAACCTGTTCCAATGTCTCACCACCCTCACAGGGAAGAATGTCCTCCCAATGCCTAATCTAAATCTACTCTCTTTCATCTTAAAACTATTCCCCCTCATCCTATCACTACATACCCTTGAAAAATGTCCCTCTCCAGCTTTCCTATAGCCCCCCTTCAGATACTAGAAAGTCTCCCTGGAACAACCCCAACTCTCGCAGCCTGTCTTCACAGCAGAGGTGCTCCAGCCCTCTGATCATCTTTGTAGTCATCCCCTGGACTCGCTCCAACAGCACCATGTCCTCCTTATGTTGTGTGGACTCCAGAACTGGACACAGTACTCCAGGTGGGGTCTGATGAGAGTGGAGTAGAGGGGGAAGAATCCTGTCCCTCAACCTGCTGGTCACACTTCTTTTGATGCAGCCCAGGATATGGTTGGCTTGCCGAGCTGTGAATGCAACTTTTTCATCCACCAGTATTGCCAAGTCCATCTTGGCAGAGCTCCTCTTAACCCCTTCATCCCAGCCTGTATTGATACTAAGGGTTGTCCCAATCAAGGTGCCAGAACCTTGTGCTTGGCCTTGTTGAACGTCATGAGGTTTATACAGGCCCACTTCTCAAGCCTGTGTAAGTCCCTCTCAATGGTATCCTATCCCCTTTAGACTATCAATCACACCACTCATCTGCAAACTTGCTATGGGTGCGTTCAATCCCACTGTTCGTGTCCCAAACAAATATGTTAAATACTACTGGTCCCAATGTGGAGCCCTGAGGAANGGAATGCCACTCATCACTGGTCCCCACCCAGACATCAAGCCATTGATGATGACTCTTTGAGTGTGACCATCCAACCTTATCCACTAAGTGGTCCACCCATCAAATCCAGATGCCTCCATCTTAGAGACAAGGATTATTTATGGAACAGTATCAGATGTTCTGCACAAGTCCAAGTAGATGACATCAGTTGCTCTTTCCTTATCCACCAACACTGTAATCCCATCATAGAAGGCCATCAATTTGTCAGGCACAATTTGCCCTTAGTGAAGCCAGGTTGGCTATCACCAATAAGCTGTTTTTCATGTGCCTTTGCGTAATTTCCAGGAGGATCTTCTCTATGATCTTGCCAGCACAGAGGTGAGACTGACTGGCCTGTAGTTCCCCAGGTCTTCATTTTTCCTTTTAAAAGGGGATTATGTTTCCACTTTTCCAGTCACTGGGAACTTAACCAGTCTGTCACAGCTTTTCAAATATGATGGATAATGGCTTAGCAACTTCACCTGCTAGTTCCCTCAGGACTCTCAGATGTATCTCACCAGGTCCCATGGACTTGAGCACCATCAGGTTCCTTAGGTGGTCTTGAATCTGATCTTCTATGGTGGGCAGTTACTTCATTCTCCTAGACTCTGCCTTTGGATTCTGTGAATTGGGCAGTGTGGCTTGAGACCCTACTGATGAAGAATGAGGCAAAAAACATTGTTGAGTACCTCAGTCTTCTTCATGTCAGTTGTAGCCAGGTCTCCTGTTTCACTCAGCAGGGAGGTACAGTTTCTTTCATCATCCTCTGTTGTCCTACGTACTTGAAGAAACTTTTCTTATTTTCACATCTGTAGTCAAGTTCACCTCCAGCTCTGCCTTGGCTTTCCTGATCCCCTTTGTGCACCCCTGGGCCATATCCCTATAATCTCCCCAGGGTGTGTATCCTTGCCTCTAGTGCCTATGCATTTTGGTTTTATGTTTTAATTTGGCTAAGAGGTCCTGACTTAGCCAAGCTGTCCTCCTGTCTCCCCTGCCCAACTTCTTGCATGCTGGGATTGAGAGCTCTTGTGCCCTAAGAAAAATGTCTTTAAGTTATGTCCCAGCTCTTGTTTGCTCCTTTGCCTCTGAGGGCAGTTTTCTAAGGGCTCCCACACAGTAGGACCCTAACTAGCTGACAGTTTGCCTTTCTGAAGTTTAGGGTCCTGACTCTACTTTTTACCTATTCTGTACCCCTCAAGACTGAGAATTCCACCAGGGCATGATCACTGCAGCCCAGGCTACCTCCAGTCTTAACCTCTCCAGTGAGTTCTTTGACATTTGTGAACAGTTCCAGCAGTGCCTGTCCTCTGGTCAGGCTCTCCATCACCTTTACTAGGAAGTTGTCCTCAACTTCCTAGAAACTCCTAAAGAAACAAAGTGCAATGACTGAAATCAGGCTATATTCTTGCAGATACTGAAAGTTACTAGGAAGGTCCTGAAGATGACTCAGAGTATTTCACATGACAATTTTACAAGATGATATAAGGATGGCTGGGGAGGGAGGGTGGACCAATGCAATATATGTTCTAGCATAATTGCCTTTTTTTTAGCCCTACTAAATGTTAAGTAAAAAAAACCATTACATCTTCTGTGGTTTTGAGTGAATGCTGTTCATTTTACCCACACAACTGGTGATTAGGCATGAGTATAGATCCCAGTGTGTGCTGTTGTGCATGAACATTGACGTTTTTTGCTTGATGAAGCTTGCTCAACTGCCCTCCATTATTCAAAGTCTAACTCTAATGTCTGACTGATTATACACATTTCCTTTACAGTATTTTTTATTAGTTATTCAAATAACTAATAATCTTGACTTTGCTTTCTAGCATTGTCTTGTTAGATTTTTTTTCTTCATTTGTTTTTAAATGCTTTGTATTCTGCCATCCTTTCACCTTATTACTGATAGTACAAAGCTCAAATACTTCATTGACCCTGATGTCTGCTTCTGTGTTGACACTGGTAAGCTGAAGAAAAAATGTTAAACAGTAAGTAGCTTCTCTAGTTTTAAAAAGAAATGATACTCAACCCACCTCGCCACCCCCAAAAAAACCCCAAACCAAACCAAAACCAAAACCAAAAAACCTAACACCCTAAAACCATGGAGAAGGAGGTAGGATAGTCTGTAAATTAGTGCTCTAGAGAAGATGCATGTTCATTATTTTTTCATAACAAAATCAAATCTTATCTAAGTAAATTATCAGAATAGATTTAAAAGAAAGCATTTCATATAAAGCTTTATATTAAATTCAGAAATTCACAGCCATAAAATGTGTTGTGAAGGTTAAGTACAAATTTTTTAAAAATGCAAGTTCATGGAATTTAATTAATGAGTGGTTATTAAAGGAAATTGCCAGTCAGCTGTTTCAGAAATCCCTATCCTGCTAATTGTTGGACCCTGAGAAGATATACACAGATAATCCTTGAGACTCTCCTGTAGCTTCACAGTATCTTGCTGCATTCCAGAAAGCCTTTCTGCTTAGGCTTGGGACACGCTCGGTACCCAAAACTCCAATGTAAAGTTTTTTCCTTAGGCTCAAGTCACTTACTACAGCAAAATAAAAACTCTAAAAAGAGATAGTCCATTTTCCCTCATGGCCTAAACTGCATTTTCAGTTTTTATGGGAAACTGGTTCAGACTGAAACAGAGCTAGCTGGAAGCTGTAGCACCTAGAAAAATCCTGGCAAGTAAACGGAAGAAGATCAAGGCAGTAATGAAGAACAGATCTTCCTTATGAGAAAAGCCTGGAATAGCATCTTCCAACACTAGTATCAACTACTACTACTTTGGTTCCTGGAGTGTGTAGAAGATAACTTCCTGACACAGCTGCTGAGGGACCCAAATAGGCACAGCACCTCACTGCACCTGCTGCTTGTGAACAGAGGACCTGTGGGTGACGTGATGGTTGGAGTCTGTCTTGGGCATAGCCATCACAAAATGATAGTTTCCAGTTCTTGGAGAAATAAGGAGTGGAGTCAGCAGAATTGCTACCTTGGATTTCCAGAGGGCAGACTTTGACTTGTTTAGGAAATAAGTTGACAGAGTCCCTTGGAAGGGGGTGCTGAAAGGCAAAGAAATCCAAGAAGGCTAGATGCACTTTAAGGAGGAAATCTTAAAGGCACAGGAGCAGGCTGACCTGCTTAGTGGGTGAGGCAAAGGCTGTGGATGTTGTCTACCTAGACTTTAGTAAAGCCTTTGACACCATTTCCCACAGCATTCTCCTGGAGAAACTGACTGCTCAAGGCTTGGACGGGTGTACACTTCACTGGGACAAACACTGGCTGGCTGGCCAGGCCCAAAGAGTTGTGGTGAATGGAGTTAAATCCAGTTGGTGGCCAGTCACAAGTGATGTTCCCCAGGGCTCAGTACTGGGGCCACTTCTCTTTAGTATCTTTATCAATGATCTGGGTGAGGGGATCGAGCACACACTCAGTAAGTTTGCAGAAGGCACCAAGTTGGGTGGAGGTGTTCATCTGCTTGAGGCTAGGAAGGCTCTGCAGAGGGCTCTGGACAGGCTGGAGCGATGGCTCAAGGCCAGCTGCATGAGGTTCAACAGGGTTAAGTGCCGGGTCCTGCACTTGGGTCACAACACTCCCATGTAACCCTAAAGGCTTGGGGAAGAGTGGCTGGCAAGATGCCTGGAGGAAAAGGACCTGGGGGTGTTGGTCGCCAGCTGGCTGAACATGAGCCAGCAGTGTGCCCGGGTGGCCAAGAAGGCCAACGGCATCCTGGCCTGTATCAGAAACGGTGTGACCAGCAGGAGTAGAGAAGTGATTGTCCCCCTGTACTCAGCACTGGTGAGGCTGCACCTCGAGTACTGTGTCCAGCTTTGGGCCCCTCACTACAAGAAAGACATTGAGGTACTGGAATGTGTCCAAAGAAGGGCAACAAAGCTGGTGAAAGGTCTGGAGCACAAGACTCATGAAGAGCAGCTGAGGGAACTGGGGTTGTTTAGCCTGGAGAAAAGGAGGTTGAGAGGAGACCATATCACTCTCTACAACTGCCTGAAAGGAGGTTGTAGTGAGGTGGGTGTCAATCTCTTCTCCCAGGTAACAAGCAACAGGACGAGAGGAAATGGTCTCAAGTTGCACCAGTGAAGGTTTAGATTGGATATTAGGAAAAATTTCTACACTGAAAGGGTTGTCATGCACTGGACCATGCTGCCCGGGGAAGTGGTAGATTCACCATCTCTGGAGGTGTTTAAAAGCAGTGTAGGTGTGGTGCTTAGGGATGTGGTTTAGTGGTGGGCTTGGCAGTGCTAGGTTAACGGTTGGACCTGATGATTTTAAAGGTCTTTTCCAACAAAAACAATTCTATGATTCTATTATTCCCAATAGCTGATGATCTGGTGCAAGTTTGACACTTTTTCCACTGGTTAAAACATGAGATAATGAGCTACTGGAAGACTATGCTCTTCACGCATATTTTCTAATGGGTTGGAAAGGATCTAGGCTTTTTTGTTGTCATTTTTCATACCAGTGCTTTTTCTTCTAGCATCATTCAGTGTGATTCTGCAAATTTCCTTTCAGTTTTACAATATAATGGGTTATCCACACTTTTATTACCGAGAAATAGTACATGTACTAATAATCTTGTGTTTATATAGAAGTTTTTGGAAAAGTCTATAAAAGAAAGACATGTCTGGAACTGACAATTTTTCATTAATTTGAATGAACAACAACTCCAGGCATTGTCCTGCTTATGAAGCAGCTAAAACTCTGTATCTGGTAACCTTGATGAGAAAGGGACTGTTTTTTGCCCTTTAGCTTCTTCTGGACACTTCTGTAAGAAAAAAGATGCATCCCTCAGAATTGCCTTAGAAACCAGATGAAAATATTTTTTTAATGTATTAGCTTTGAAGATCTTCAGAGGAAGCTGTGCCACAGAGAAAGCGACCGGATAGAGACTCAGAGCCAAAGATATATCTGTTTTGAGTTACAGTAGGGTTACAGAACACCCTGTTGTGAACACTACTTGACCTAGAAGGTACTGATTTTGGAAGGAAAAATGGGAGAAAAAAGGAAATAGAAAATATTAAAGAGAAAGTGAAGAACCAAATATAAAGAAATTAAATGTGTAGGGAGGAAGATGGAAGAAGAATTAGACACAAAATCTCTCAAGGAAATCTATCATATGGTCTTTTTTAGTGTTGTGAACTAATGGTGTGAACTGGATAGAAGCAAAAAAATGTCATTTTTTTCCAAAGTGAAATGGTAATTCTTACACTAGAATTACTCTATGTGCAATACATGGACTGAGATTTTAAGATCATAGCATGGAACATATCACCTTTTTTTGTCTTTTAGGCTACTAAAGGATACGTGAGTGCTTCTTATATTGAGTAGTATATAAAAATAATAGCGTGCTATTTGTACTTCATTATGTATCACCATGCCAAAATGGGAAAACAACTTTCTAAAATGATCACATTTGATTTTATCCTTTAATTATCAAATGTTTTGAAAGGAATAGTGATTATAAACAACAACAACAACAAACATTTTAATATCTAGCTGCCATATAGAGTATTAATAAACCATTGTGATGATTACTTACAGCTTAATTTTAGTTGAAACATACTGTTGATGGACAAGGACATTTTGAACACTATTACTATTGTCAGTAATTTTTTTTTATTATCAATGCAAAAATTTTGCGGGCATAAATCTTTGAAAAAAACATTTTCATTGGAAAATATAACGCTGATTAATGTACTAAAAATATGCCATTTGGTCTGATTCAGACTGATTTCTTGCTTGTGCTCAACTGTGCAGTTTGCTAATAATTTCCTAAACACACATATCTGATAATGTTTTTTCCACGTAAGCCTGATCCCTGCCATACATATGCATGTTTATTAGAAAGCAACTTACTAATATTACTTCAATATTATTTACTTCTTGAATTGAGTTCTGAACTGCTACCACAAATTAGATGTTTGAAAATGAAACACATCAACTTCAGTTTGACTATTTCAGTCTCTAAACTTTTCTAGGTACTCCTGTTTTTTAAAATTGGCACTGGATTTGTTTCCCCCTGCAGGCTGACTACTTTCCAGGTTGCACTTTTGAATAATAGCAGCTTGAAAACCACCTTGCTGAAATGTTGCAAAGATAGCTTTGTTCAACAATCATGACAATGCTTCTTTGTAAATACTGGTGGACAGTTTCATCCCTGTTGTAGCCCTCTAGACAGTCCTATCTCTAGTGGAAAAAAATTGCAGCAGGAATTCATTTGGCTGAGTAAAATAACTCTCTCTGATTTAAGGTGGAGGTTTACACCTAACTCCTGTTAGTTCTATATAGAGTTAGATGATTTGTTTTAGGATGTTTCTGGCATGAAATAGGAGACTTCTCATTGTAAGTACTATTCTTATCATACATCCTACTGGGGCTCCATCTGCCCTCTCCCAATTTAATTTGGTTTATGTGACACTTGGCTCTCTAAAAAGTACTGTTTCCTCTTGCACTAACTCACAGCTGATGTAGGGATGCAATATTTCGTAAAATTAGTATCTGTGTTACATTATAAAATTTGAACGCTGCTGCAACTACACTTTTCTTGATGTGGAACAGTCACTGTTTCACTAACTCAGTCAAGACACGGTTGTTATTCTCAGCTTCAGTGTTGCTGAACTGTAACCCATATGTGAGAGCTTTCTTTCTGAGCTAATAATCTGGAAGTTAGCAGTCCAGAGACTCACAAATGTTTTTTAAATTCAGCTTTGTTGTTATTGCCCACATCAGTCCTAGCTGTAGGAGGTAAGTTATATTCAAATTGGTGTGGTTTTTTAGCAAAATTCTGCTGAGACCCTCACATATGCAGTTATGGTTATTATATTTATACTTTTGCCAGTTCTTCAATATTTTGTCTTCCCAAATAAAAGACTATATGCAATGTTGCCAGAATGCTGTCATATACAAGGGACTTTGATCAGGTTACACTATTTTTGTCAAGTCTGCGCACAGTCAGTCAAAGAAAGTATTGACTGTACAGCCTTAGCCTTCATCTGAAAAAAACATCAAAACTAAGCTCCTATTCACAATCAGGGGTTGCCCTGCAAAGTTAGAGCCATCTGGGAACTACCTGATAAAATCTAGTTGAATTTTTATTTTGAAAAACAGGTAGGAGGACTATTCTGAACAGACTGACTAACTTTAAATTCAGCTCAGTTGAACAGTTTCACCGCTCCATGATGAAACACAGATCTGCTACCTTTCTATTAAGCAACTTCATTCACATTGACATCAGCCTCTTGATTCTTTTCTCAAATACAATAAATTAATTACCTAGATTTCCAGTGTTGCAGTTCAGTGTTGCAGGACTACAGCCAACACCTTCCTGCATCTAATCAAAATACAACATTCAATGCAATGACTCTAACAAAACACAACCCTCTAATAGTGAAATAGACACAAGTCCAAAAAGGAATGAAACTGAAATAAAAGCATGCTGAACATTCAAATAAAAGCCTAGATGCAATTGCATCAGGTTATGCGTACACAGCATTGTAAGTTAACACTTGCTCTCTGGCAACATTTATTGACATAAATTAATAATTTAACCACAAGAGCTTTACAGTCAGTACAAATAGACATAAAATGGAACAGTTCTGTTAAATAAAAACAAAAGAAGTACCAAATATGAACTATTATAAGAGCACTGTAATTTGTTTCTGTGGATAACTTAGTGTTCTGGCAAAAATGTCTCTAAATCACCACACAAAGAATAATGGTTTGCCTTGTCACCAATCAAAATTCCTCACGTTCTATTAAACAAAGTAAAAGCACTTTATAATCTTAAGGAAAATTGAGCAACTGATTGTTGGGGAAATGATTTATTACATAGGGTAAAGGACTGGTTATTTATCAAGTAAACTGCAACATTAATCTAGTTTAATTTGTATTTTAAGTCTTTCTGCCTGAAACAGTCTCCAGCAACTCATTTAAGTGCAACCTAAATTACAATTAGAATATGAATACCACCAAAATTACATTTGTCTTGGCTAGCTGTAATCCAAAAGCTCATTTGGAAGCACCTGCAAGCAGCATTTGTTGCCAAATAGAGAAGGCAAGATTATGTTTCATTTGACACAATAAATTTTCTAAAGTACAGAATTTAAAATGTTTGCAGAACAAAGAACTTCTTGTAACCATGGCTGATTATAATTACGAGTAGTTCGGCACTGCTGAGGTACCTTGGAATGCTCATTGTTTAACCTGGAAACATTCTGAACTAAAACATAGTGTTAGTATTGCCTGAGAATATGCACTAAAAAGAAGTCTCACTGGCTTAATCACTAGAATTTCACCTTTGGGAATAAGTAAAGGTATTGTGATCAAAAAGTTGTTATGCTAAAGCAGTTTGAAGCAAAATCAATAAATAAGCAAATAAAATAAAAAATCAACAAGAAAAAAAACAGTAGATATAATCCAATAAACCAAACAAAAACACTGAAAAAACCCACCTTTCTCTCAGAAAGTACATGGATTGGCTATCTTTCATGAATAATTAACTCATGAAGGACGAGCTGCAGGCTTAAAGTAAACAGGTGCAAGGTGGCAATACCTTTCCAGAGTCTTTTATATGCTGTTTATTGGACTTTTCCTTTTTTTTTTTTTTTTAAGCTTCAAATACAATATAAGATAGAGAAAATACAGTGCTGATGTACCGAAATACCAAAGAATATACAGGTTTCAAGATAGACTTATTTTTCCAAAGTTATATGCCTGTAATTAACCATAGCATTCTTCATCAGCATTACCTGCTGTCTCTTAAAAACACAAACAAAAAGTTCATGTATATTTCAGCTAAAACTTTATATCCAGAAACTTTTATGCCAGTCTCTTAAAAACGCAATTCTTTTATTTGCAGCAAGATCCAGACAAGTACCACAGTGAATCCTAATGCCACCATCAAAAGTTGAAAAACAATCCACAGAACAATTTAGTTAATTCACTAGGAAATGAGAGCATTAAGTTTGTACCAATTGCAATCTTTTGCAGAGTTGAATTTGTGAGGGCAGATGTGGTCTGCACTTCCTTGTAACCTTGTAATACTACCTGTGAGAAAGTGTTCATGTTGCTAGATCAATTTCCTCAAAATATGAAGTTTGCTGTACCTATGTGTTCTGAAAAATGAGAAGAGTCAGGGGTTCTACTCTGTACACAATCTGGAAGAATCGTTACTGTTGAATGAGTAATTTTTTTCCTTTTCATGTATGTGCCAGTTTGGATCCCATCAAGTCTGAACAGCAAATAGCACTCCCTTAGGTTGAGATTTTCTACTGATTCAGTCACAATTGAAAGCTTAATTCTCCCAGGTTTGGCCCCTGATTCAGCAGGTGATTGTTTATTCCTGAATTATGCCCTGGATGGTGACACAGTTGTGACTGATATCTTTTTTTTGACCATATTAAAGCCTTACAGCTCAATACTGGGAGAAAACAATATGTGTTAGATAGACAAGCCTCCTGCTTATCTGATGCTTAGCAGAGACAAATCAAACAAACCCAGCCAAGTACAATACTACCTTACTCAGCAGCAATCTAAGTCTAAGAGATCTGTCCTTCTCTCTTGTTACTACCATAGCATCTATCTTGATCACTACTGGTTGTTATAGAAAACACAAGGATTAATTGAGGTTTACCAAGAAGCCTGACTGACACTTCTCAAGATTGTCCTGTTATGATCAGCGGTTGTCTGTATATGAATTGACAGAAAAGGGTTTAATTGAGATCTCAGAGTCCAAAGGCAGTTCTGTGTGTTAGTAAGATTGTGTCAGCTGTGAATCTCAGGTACCTTTCTGACAGCTCAGATGGATAGTGATATGATGTAAACAACCTCTAATTCAAAACCATGACTCTAAAATGATAGAAATTAGTATTGCCATTCAGAAGTCATGGTAACATTGGGAGTATACAGCTTCCTCTTCTTCTTCTGAAAAAGGAAGTAAGAATTTCTGCTTACACTTCTGCTTGATCTCTTCTACAACTCCAAAGTAAATCAAAGCAAGCTCTTTTTTTTATGAGTCATTGAAGAGTGAGGTGCAAAAATCACCATATGAGAATAAAATGAGATCTTTGCCATTGCTGACAATGTCTACTGTTGAAGTATCAGCTGTAGTCTCTGACTATGTCCAGTGGAATCCAGGTTTCCAAAAGTCAACTCCAGGATGGCTTTAATGTGATTCATGCTCAATTCATGAAACTGCAGAGTAGGCCATCATTTCTTTTAAGAACAGACAGAGAAGATAGTATCCTCAGCTGGAATCCCAGACACCTTTAAATAGGTGTCTGAATTGTGACTCCTCCGACCATGGTTCAGGCATGCTAAAAACTCTCATTACACAGACGATCCATATGAACACTAAAGAGCTGACGATAAAGATATGAATAACCTGTGTACATTCTCTCGGGATCACTGTTGACTTAATTTTAAGCTCCAAATTATTATTGAGTGTGATTTTTAGGAGATCTGTAGGTTATTAGCAGCCTGACAAACTAAATTTCCTAAAGAGATGGGAAGGAATGAATTTTCTCCTGAGTCACACTTCTCCTTAGCAAGAGATTTCTCCAAATGCAATAAAAACTATCTGAATAAAAATCACCAGTAGGTGGTGTGAAATGCACTGTTTTTTTCCAAGATGTGTGTCAGAGCTTCGGTTCAGGACTTTAAAAACGGAAATCTCAAGGATGACAACAGTTACAGCAATCTACAGGAGGTCTGTTTGCCACCACTCGTGTCAGACTTCACTACAGAACCCTTTCTGGATTTTCGTTTTGTGATTACTACTGCCATCTCTGGTGTGCCAAAATCAACAGTATTTTCAAAGGCATATTTTGTACCAGGAAGAACTTGCTTGTCTAGGCTGGCATACTTGGTTTAAGCAGTCAACCCTTTTTTCTTTTTATCCCTGCCTTTGCTTGTTGTTCCAGAATGTTTTAAAGAATTGGCTTTGCTTGCCTTTTCGTTATAAGTTGGATGCGTTTGCACTCATTTATTAATACAGCACTAAGCATGCCAAACTGAAAATGTGATCTCTTGGTCACAGAGCTGATGAAATTAATGTCAAAGGCATAGACTCCAAAATGCAGCTAATTATAAACATGCTGATATCAATGGTCATGATGCTTCTTATATTTCTTCTCCTTGGAATTACAGATGTCCTGTTTTGAAGTAAGAGTAACTGTTAAGTCTTCTTAAATTTTGGCTGAAGGATAAGAATAGCTCAAGTGCTGTATCTGAGTATTCAGGTGTGGGATGAAACCGAGCAAGAGCAATGGCTGTAGCATTTGTCAGGGATGTGTACTCTTCCTGGGCAGAAGATTTGCGTGCTGCATTTGTTGATTAATGATGTGAAACCACTATGACAGGCTAATTTCACTCATAATCAATAGCCAAAGGCAATGAGGAGGGGAATATCTGTGTCTATGACTGAGTGGTCTCCAACTTGTTTGGAGTAGCAAGATTCTAACATACCCAGAAAAAAATATTTATGAAAGAAATGGTACTTTTTTCCTTCAAAAACAGGATTTGAACTTACACTGATCCAGACTGAGTCTTCTTGCCATGAGCGGTAAGAGGGAGTTTCAATGCCATCTTGATCCTTTGCTTGCACTACTACATGGGGTATGCATATATAGCTCTAAGAAAAATCTATTCAAGATTTCTTGGAACTTGCACGCTTCAGGTGCAAAGGTACGTGTAACAGAATCTACACTGAACCACATGCAAAATAGAATTTTTTTTCATAAGTCGGACAGCAAACTCAAGTGACAGATTTGGTACTCAGTGTTAGATTTAAACCCACCATACAGGTCTGTCCTTTCTGATGAGCTTTCTCATCACTAAGACAATTTATCTCAAGTAGGAGGAAATGAGAAGGGAAGGAAGCCCTGGGTAGGGAGGAATAGAGTACATGGCCTTCACTATCAGCAGCATAAGGCAGGAACAAAGAGGTACCAAAATGTACCTAAAGCAGATCTGCCACGTAGATCACTAAACTGTAAGCTGCTCAGTGTAATTCATCTATGTGAAAATGCTTCCTAACAGAAAATGACTACTGATATTATCCAGGACATGTCAGTATAATATCTGGTAAACAAATGTATATTCTACTTCACATCACAGGTAGTTAAACTGTGAAATTATTTGTCACAGGACATTCTGGATATTGAAAAAAGTACATGGATTCAAAAAGCAATTACACAAATGTGTAGAAATCTCAGTTAAGGACTTCAAATTGGTGATTATGAAAACACTTTGCTTTCTTTCCAACCCATGCAGCTGAAATGGTAAACACAGACTCATTTTGAAAACTCAACAACACCCTGGATGCTAAGCACCTGTTAAGCTGTTCTAGTGACACAGCTTTACCATGGGTAGAAAGCTCACCTCTTTCCTCTAATCCTTTATGGCATTTCCACTGTAAATGTTTCACAACTGTGTATTAGCTAGCAAATGTACTTGATATATAAAGAAATGCAGGTTGCTAATTGTTGGCCATTGACTGGGAGCAGACACAAAATAATTATTGTGAAGTGACAGAGGTGTCCACCTAATTGAACCTGTCAGTATCTCTCATCTAAGAATTTTCATAACTATCCATGCTCACACTATCCATTAAAAGGCCACAATCAACAAATTTTCATCTTACTCAGGCTGAAAGCTCTGAATGTTCATTGAACTTCCCAGGTTTTTTTAAGGTTAGATTTGTAGTGTTAAAAATTGACATTAAGCTAAACAAATCCTTATTTCATAGAATTCACATAGGCAGAGTCCCAGTATTAGCATTTATGGAAGTCTTAATTCCAATTAACAGCTGTCACTTAGACATGCACAGCCAAAAAAAAAAAATTGAACTGAGAAGTTACCCTACTCTGTCTTCAGATGTACTCCCTCTCCTTCCTGATTGTTAGAATCATAGAATTGTTTTTGTTGGAAAAGACCTTTAAAATCATCAGGTCCAACCATTAACCTAGCACTGCCAAGCCCACCACTAAACCACATCCCTAAGCACCACACCTACACTGCTTTTAAACACCTCCAGAGATGGTGAATCTACCACTTCCCCGGGCAGCATGGTCCAGTGCATGACAACCCTTTCAGTGTAGAAATTTTTCCTAATATCCAATCTAAACCTTCAGTGGTGCAACTTGAGGCCATTTCCTCTTGTCCTGTTGCTTGTTACCTGGGAGAAGAATTGACACCCACCTCACTACAACCTCCTTTCAGGCAGTTGTAGAGAGTGATAAGGTCTCCTCTCAACCTCCTTTTCTCCAGGCTAAACAACCCCAGTTCCCTCAGCTGCTCTTCATGAGTCTTGTGCTCCAGACCTTTCACCAGCTTTGTTGCCCTTCTTTGGACACATTCCAGTACCTCAATGTCTTTCTTGTAGTGAGGGGCCCAAAGCTGGACACAGTACTCGAGGTGCAGCCTCACCAGTGCTGAGTACAGGGGGACAATCACTTCTCTACTCCTGCTGGTCACACCGTTTCTGATACAGGCCAGGATGCCGTTGGCCTTCTTGGCCACCCGGGCACACTGCTGGCTCATGTTCAGCCAGCTGGCGACCAACACCCCCAGGTCCTTTTCCTCCAGGCATCTTGCCAGCCACTCTTCCCCAAGCCTTTAGGGTTACATGGGAGTGTTGTGACCCAAGTGCAGGACCCGGCACTTAACCCTGTTGAACCTCATGCAGCTGGCCTTGAGCCATCGCTCCAGCCTGTCCAGAGCCCTCTGCAGAGCCTTCCTAGCCTCAAGCAGATGAACACCTCCACCCAACTTGGTGCCTTCTGCAAACTTACTGAGTGTGTGCTCGATCCCCTCACCCAGATCATTGATAAAGATACTAAAGAGAAGTGGCCCCAGCACTGAGCCCTTGGGGAACACCACTTGTGACTGGCCACCAGCTGAATTTAACTCCATTCACCACAACTCTTTGGGCCTGGCCAGCCAGCCAGTGTTTGTCCCAGTGAAGTGTACACCCGTCCAAGCCTTGAGCAGTCAGTTTCTCCAGGAGAATGCTGTGGGAAATGGTGTCAAAGGCTTTACTAAAGTCTAGGTAGACAACATCCACAGCCTTTGCCTCACCCACTACGTGGTTCACCTTGTCATAGGAGATCAGGTTTGTCAGGCAGGACCTGCCTTTCATGAACCCAAGCACTCTACTGCCCTGTAACCTTGCCCAGCATTGGGGTCAGACCAACAGGCCTATAGTTCCCTAGATCCTCCTTCCGGCCCTTCTTGTAGATGGACGTCACATTTGCTAATTTCCAGTCAACTTAGATGCCTTCTTGGTCAGAGTAGCCAACCTTCATCTGATCAGGATGCTGTTGTTGCAAAAAAAAAAAAAAAAGATTTAAATACTTTCAGAGATGGGTGGGTACATTTCCCTCCCATTTTCAGCTTCTAGAAAATGCAGGGAACCTGGTAACTTTCCTTATGGAGAGCTACCTTATCTGGTCACTAGCCTAAGTGACTAAATTTTTAAGCATGTTGAATGGCTATAGCTTCCATTACACTTTGTATACTAGGAAAACTGTGGCTCAAAGATCAAGCATATACTGGGTGCTACATTTCTATTTGCTGTTATCTATCCTTACTTTTTTTTAAAAAAGCTATCACCAGTTAAGAGCTTGAAAGAGAGCATCTGTTCTTTACAAAGGTTTTGTACTTTGCTGATAGCTGAGATTCTTCAGTTCTGGCAGATCAATTTATGGGAGCATAGTCCAAACTGTACTCCCTCTTAAGTTTTATGAAAAGTGAGAAAACTGTGGAAAAAAGCAACTTTTCAAAAAGTTGAATTTAGAACAAGTTTCTGTAAATGTAGTGATGGAATAGTTGGAAATCTTTCAGTATAATGTGTGCCATTTCATTGACTTTTATTCTCTCCTTGTAATAGTTATACTCCATCGTAGGTGGAACCAAGAAGGACTTTTTTGTTTGTTTGTTTGTTTTATGGAGGTTAAAATCCAGGCCATAGACTATAGCTTGTTGTATTCATTTTATGGGAAGGATTGTCAGCTCTACAAAAGCCAAAAAAAGAGAAATAACTAATCCCTCAATCTATTAACAAGGCCTCCTAGGTAGGATGTGTAAAATCTCAGGGCAAAACAAAGAGGAGGAGAACCTTGATTTATGTTATTGAATGGCAGGACAACAAACTAATCTAACAGTCAGGCATAAATCTGTCCCTGGATTTATGGTAAATCAATCCCAGTTACTCTAAATAATACTGACTTAATTGAAGTAGGGCCATGAAATTGAGTCTCTCGCATGTCAGCTAAGTGTTCTGGATGTACAGAAGATTGTATTTTGTCATATTGTTAAATGGGAAGGTGCATCAATTGTTTTAATTGGATAAACTACTTCCTTCTAAACTTCACCCTCACTACATCACTGTTCCTAAACTCTTAAACTGAAAGAAGGGAGATGAAAACTGTGAATATTCTAAGAGGCTAATCACAGGTAGATAAAAGGCCAAGGATTTGATCACAAGTGGATATACCCAAATCTGATGATTCTTTATAGCCCCAAACACAAAGGGCATATTGGAGAGAAGTGAAATAGCAGTGGAGACAGTGAAAACTGAAAAGAATTTGGCTTGGATACAATTCTTTTCTACTAAAAGATTATTTTATTCAAGAAAAATCATGAGTAATACTGGCTCAGACTTAATATGGGACAGACATTAGGATATGAATGTCACACAGAAAAAAATCCCAAAGTTCTCAGTCTAAAAACACAATGGAAAAATCTCTATTTTCTATTTAATTTCAGGGATATGTATAAGGATTCTGATCATCTGTCAATAATTTTCTTTTTCTGGCAAGTTAGTATACATTCATGTCAATGTTAGTATACATACTAAGGTTGCCTATAAGATGTTTAAATGTGTTATTCCATCTCACTTTGATATAAAAAGAAACCCTTTTGTAGAAATAATGGAAACTGGAGACAGAGTCCTTTGTGTCAAAATTAAATTAGTAAAAATAAAGAAACCAACCCTTCTTTCATTGAAAAAAAACCAAAATTGCCTTGAGTTTGTTGTTTACAAAATCAGACAGTCATGCTTCTGCTTCTATAACAGTTGCATTTTAGTACTGATCTCTTAAGCCAAAGTTGCTGATACTTATTCATCTCCTACCCACTACCCATCAGGCTTTACAACACACATTACTAGTTTATAACATAATCTAATTTGAGATAAAGATACTAATTGTGCAAGTAGGTTTTCTCTACAATAAATGGACATCAGAGAACTCATAAGCATGTAGGATAAATGAATGTCTGTCCAGTCACAGAGCCAATATTGACTTTAATGGCACTTCCTTTAACAATCACAAGAGATGGGTACAATGATTCTTCCATAGGAAGTTGGATGAATCTTATGTAGTCCCAGGAACAGCTAAGAACCATAATGAAAATTTGTTTTCACAAAGTGAAAGTGACTATTCAAACTACTTTCCTCTTCCATTACTTTCTAGAAAATCTGCATTCAGTTCAGATTTGTTGGTTAAACATGCACTTGATATGATCGACAGTAATTTATGAGAGAAATGAAGTTGTGCAATGAAATGTGGATGGGCACAGGCAACAGAGCCAAAACGGTTGTTGATGACACGTTAGGCTGCCTGTATCTGTCGCTTTTTGCATTGCATTGGAAGTGTATCTGCCAGTTTTTGCAAGGGGAAGGGGAAGGGGAGGGAAGATATGATAATTTTCACTATATTTATTGGTGGCTAAGATCCCTTTCTGACTCCAAGCTGGTGAAATCATAGGAGTTCAGTGTTGAACCAGATAGAAAACTTAGAATATAGGGGCAGGAGTAATTTAAATTTAGTAGCTGCTGTGTGCCAAGTATATAGTCATTTTTCTTCAGGGAATTGGTTGAGTCCAGCACATTGGCAATCGGTAAGGGGAAACCTATTTTGCTTCCAGCTGGCCAGTCTGCAAATCTATAGTTCAGGGGTTTAAAGTATTATGCTGCCTGTTGTGGAATGATTGCCTGATGATCAAGTGTGAAGTTGGGAAATACAAATTACCTACTCTGACATAGCTGTAATGTTCGTAGGGAGATTTTGATCTTGTCACCAGTATTATGGAAAACCAATTAAGCATGTTTATTTTAGTAAAATAACAGGAAGAAAGATGGATAAGAAATATATCCAAAATAAACTGTATTTTAAAAGGGGAATTTGTTTTACTTACTTTTTTTTCCCAGAAGGTAAAAAGCAGTATTTGTTAATCATGCAAAATTGCCTCCTAACTATACAGATAATTAGTTCAAATTAAATTTGACTGTGTTTAAAAAAAATAATTTGGGTATTTAGACTACTTTTATTCAATCTCAAAAGCAGAACTACTTGCTACAAGGTCCTGTACACCTGTCTGAAAAGCTGAATCTAAACCAGAAAATCAGCAACAGGACAGCCCTTTCCCCATTCTCAGCTGTAAGAACTTAATTGTAAATCTACGGTGCTCATAACTTCAGTACTATCAAACCATATGAATGTTTCAGAAAATGCTTATTCAAAAACAAAGATGAAAAAAGCTAGGAATCTGAGTTTAAACACAGTACTCTAACCATAAGACAAGATTGGTTTGGGTTTTTTTAATAGTGAAACATTCTTTTATGGAAAACTTCCCACCCTCCTAATACCAGCATATACACATTTCACATTTATAGAAATATATTGTTTAATGAAACAAATCTATATTTAAATCTATATAGATAGACCTGAATAAAATATTTTATTTTTTTAATATGCATTGAAGGCACTAAACCCATGTGACCTTGTCAACAGTAAACTGCTTCTCATTTGTGAAAAGTTATTTAACAAAGTAGGAGATAATGACCATTGGATTGCACACACTTACCACTATAGAATCATAGAACCATAGAATGGTTTGGGTTGGAAGGGACCTTAAAGATCATCTTGTTCCAACCCCCCTGCCATGGGCAGGGACATCTCCCACTAGACCAGGTTGCTCAAAGCCCCAGCTGGCTCGGCCTTGAGCACTCTCAGGGAGGGGGCAGCCACAACTCCTTTGGGCAACCAGTTCCTGAGTCTCATCACCCTTGCAGTAAAAAATTTCTTCATACTGTCAAATCTAAATCTACCCTCTTTCAGCTTGAACCCATTTTCCCTTGTCCTACCCCTACATACCCTTGTAAAAAGTCCCTCTCCAGCTTTCCTGTAGGTCCCCTTCAGGTACTGGAAGCTGCTATGAGGTCTCCCCAGAGCCTTCTCTTCTTCAGGCTGAACATCCCCAACTCTTGCAGCCTGTCTTCATAGGAGAGGTGCTCCAGCCCTCTGATCATCTTTGTGGACCTTCTCTGGACTTGCTCGAGGAGGTCCATGTCTTTCTTTTGTTGTGGACTCCAGATCTGGACACAGTACTCCAGGTAAGGTCTCATTAGACTGGAGTGGAGTAGAGGGGGAGAATCAACTCCCTTGAGCTGCTGGGCACACTTCTTTTGACACAGCCCAGGATACCATTGGCTTTTTGAGATACAAGCACACACTGCCAGCTTATGTTGAGCTTTTCATCAACCAACACCCCAAAGTCCTTCTCCGCATGGCTGTTCTTAAGCCCTTCATCCCCCAGCCTGTATTGATACTAGGGGTTGTCCTG
>VZRW01005236.1:46059-85832 GCA_013398125.1 Aegotheles bennettii
GGGCAGCTTGCCTGGCCTGAAGCTTCAGCTGCCTTCCGCTCGAGGGACGCTTGAGCTGCCCAAGGCGCCCTTGCTTGGATGAAGGCTCCCGAGGTGACTGCTCTGAGCATTTTGGCTGGTCGCCTCCCCATAATCCCCTTTCTGCCCCGGAGTCTCGCTGGACGTGCCCATGGCCTTTTTTCTCCTCATTGAGTTTCCATGGGTAGGAAGCTCATGGCAGCAGTGAGATGACTGCCACTCTTAGCAGTGTCTCCACAGAAGTGCCAGTGATAGCAAAACACCTGCTTTGCCATCGGCATCCTCGATTTTGGAAAACATTGTGTACTTTTCCTTGGCTGCTTGGCAGAGCCTTTGTAATGAGGCAGGAGCCATGATTTCACGTAGCAGTTTGGGGCATTGAGCCACACCTGCCATTGCTGGTGGGTGAACGTGTAGTTCAGCCGTGAGCCAGGGGAAGTGCTTCTTACTGTGAGCTTCGTGTTGACCAAATGTGTCATCTTGGCAACAATCAAAGGTGGAATGCTGGATACGTGCTACTGAGGAAAATGGAAAGGAAAAAGGCTATGGACAGTGGATGCTTTGAGGTCTCTTTCAAACTCCATACTGGAAGTACTGACTTCCTGGGAAGTTACCCAAGTCCTTTATCCTTCATGCCCATTTCCGCGCCTTAATTTGGAGCACTAATGTAGCTACGTGTGGTCTGCTGTATCAGTGCTCGAGCTGGCTATGATTCTTTGGGAAAGGAGGTTAAAAATTCTGCTGAAACTTCCAGCAAGCTTCATGTGAGAGGAGGTTTTTCTTGTGTGGAGCTTGAGATGAGGGAAACCATTTCACAGAGACCTCTGCAGAGACAGTAGGTGTGGGTGGCTGTTAGACATGGTTGACCAACACCCCCTTGTCAGACACTGGTGTCTAAATAGTGGGCGCTGTAGTTTAAATCGAGTGTTCTGAACTACCTAGCTCCTTAAGTACTACAGTTTCAGAAGATCTTAACATTAAGGTAACTTATTATCAGCCTGACAGGCTGAACGTGAGCTCCTTTCTAAAATTTTTTGGCTAAGTAGAAGACATGAGGCAATGTTACCTCTTGATAAGGCAGTAATGAGCCATTGCTGGACATCACAGTGTCCATTCTGGTGTCTGTACATGAAAAGGGATGCTGACACATTGGAAAGGGTTCAGAAAAAAGCTGCAGAAGTATTTAGACATCTGGAAACTGGATTGTACAGCATGGGGTGAACCAGATAGATTGAGCTACTTATCGGGAAGCATCCAGAGGTGCTTATATCAGATTGTAACTCTCCGTGCAAGGAGAAGAGAGCAGCTCATTAGCAGAGAGGTGTAAAGCAAGATTCAGTGACAGGGATTTGAAACTAGGGTTCTCAGGGTGAAAATAAGGTATGTTGTTTGGTGTACTAATGCAGCTGAAGAGTATGGGGTTGATTATGTCTCTTCAAAACATGTAAAAGTCTAAAAGCTGTAACTAAATATTGGCTGGGAAATAAAGGTTTTACATGGAAGGCCAGACCAGAGGTTTTACTAGTATGCTTTGAGGCCTTGCTGCATGTGAATGGCATCACTAAATGCTTATGCATCCCCAGAAAAAAATACTACTAAGCCCAAGCTATCCTTGCAAAGTGTATTTTATTCATTCTACAAACCTGATTAAATCCCGTGCAAGGTCTTGAAAGGTATTTGAAAAGTAGGTATTGGAATCATCAGATTAACCTCACTTATACAGTAATAATTAGATGCACTTCAAACTGGATACTAAGTTTCTTTCCTAATATTCACTGCAACTTTAATAAATAGGATTTGCATGGTATTGATGTTTCTTGAGGTGATGTGCAACAACTCTTTAACCTTTACAAATAATCCACTGGTTGCAGGGGTATTTCTTGTCTGAGTGAATGTTCTAAATAATTCCCAGAATTTTGGAAAGGCAAATTTATCTGGTGCATATGTAAGTGACTGCTTTTGAAAATCTGTTTTAAAAAGTTTTCCTTTCTGCAGTGTTCTGTTTCTCCATTGTCTGCCTCAGTGGAGCTTGTGCTGTGCACAGGTGTGCTGTGAGTGCTTAAGAGGACTGATCAGTACCAGCTGGCACAACACATGGTTTGTTATCCCATGATACTGGGTTGTTAGTTGACTGCATAGATCTTAATTTAATCCCTGGCTGCAACTAGAGCTGCTTTTTAATATTACTGTAATAGTATTTTTAAAAGAAAAAGACACAAAAAGCAAGCCACAAGCAACCTGTTACTTGCTCAGTCCTGTGACCTGCAAAATGAAAATAAAATATATTCTACTACATAAAATTCCAGTTAAAATATATAGAAAATATTTTTGACACAAATATTTGCAAAATTAGAATGTGTATGATGAATAGCTTCAGATACTGAAATTTGTTCTTTGGTGTTAGAACGTGCAGCATTTGCATTTAAGTGAATGAGAATTCTGCCTGCATAAGCAGAACCCAGGCCCAAGTAATAACAAAATACATGCTGCAGAAAGATCAGATAACTGTGCTCTGGATTCTGTCCCAGGTTCTTCCTTTGTCTACCAGTGTATCAGGTCTAGTTATTCACTGCTGAAATCAATGAGTGCATAGCATTGATTGTAGTTGGAACAAGTCTGAACATAGTGTTTGAGCAACAAGAAACCTGAATTTTATGAATCCTTATGCCTATTTACCATAAAGTCGATATGTGCATCTTAAGCTATATAGATTTGCTGTTCAATGTTAATCGTAATACATGTTTTTTGTAAGATTGTGGCCTTGGACAATAAAAGTGATAGTGGTTGAATATGATTTAAAAATGTACATTGCATAGTTCACTAGGATGGCTTAGTGCTTTGCAGTATAGATCTGTTTCAGTAGGAAGAATCTGCTTTGACTTATTTTCTTTTGTTTTTCAGGAAAAGAAGTGGAGCAAGTTCAGTAACTATCCAGTCTAACGTCTTAAGGAATCTTACAAATACTTACTTTGAATTGAGAAAATGACTGCAGAGATAGAAGAAAGTACAGGTTGTTGGAAAAGAATACCTGTTAAAAAGTGGAACATCCAGTAGTTGATTTGGAAGTAGTTTAAAATAAATGTACCTGTTATGGTGCGATTCTGGAGTGGAGTTAACTCTGTAGCACACAGCTAGCTCTCCAAGGAGGAAAAAAAAAGGAGCTTTCTGTTTTTCTAAATTATGGAAATTTTTTGGAAGACGTGGACATGGATTTTGAGCCTAGTCATGGTTTCATCAGAATTTCACAATGACAACAGGCTTTCATACAGTTCTCAAGGTAGGGGTCCAACTTCTGTAGCTGACAAGAAGCATCTATTTTTGCATTGCATTTGGGTAATGTTTTCTAAACCACGTTTATATAATTCATGAGATCGTATGAGCTCTGCTCTTAGTTTTATCATGATTCATTGTCATTGAGGTTTAAATACAGCAAATCCGATTAATTTTTGTTGTTTTAATTTCTTTCTGTCTACTTTTAACTATAGAAAAGTCTTGCAAATTAAATATTGCAGTGTTGTACTTGCTAATAGTTTAGAGACTTGCCATAATAACATTAGCATGTTTTTCAACTAGGAAGTAATGATCTAATCTTACTTCGATCCATTAGCATTTGTAGGTTTTTTAATGAAATGAAGAGCCACTTACATTTTTACAATGTAATACTTCTCATTACTACTGTTTTTATTCTTGCAGGTGGATCCAATAGCTTTTGTCTTTGAATGGTATCTCTGGGAAGAATGTGTCCTTCTTAGGTTAGAATTTAGCCCCAAATGTTTATGTATTTGGGTAAATAGGAAAAGATATGTAGTTAAAAACTTTTGTATTTTCAGTGACATCAAATTAATAGGAAACTGAACACATTTTCTTGACTTAAAGAAAGAAAAGAAGGTTTTATTTAGTAAATGCTATGTCTTGCGTTTACCTGAAAATGACTTACTCGTGAGAGTGATGGGATTTAGCCAAGTATGATTTATGTTTATACTACTACTTGTTGTTTCCTGTTATATTTTTTCTCTTTTATGCCCACTCCCTGGACTGTTTTACCTTGTGATTACAAAGAGGAATTCCTGTCTTACCTTGAATACTACCAACTAACAATCCCAATAAGGATTGATCAAAATGGATCCTTCCTCAGCTTTACTGTGAAAAATGATAAGCCTTCAAGAAGGAGGAGGAGTACAGACTCTTATGACCAAGAACTGGCAGCATCTAAATTATTTTTTAAACTTTCTGCCTATGGCAAGCACTTCCATTTAAACCTGACTCTCAACACGGATTTGGTGTCTAGACATTTTACGGTAGAATACTGGGGAAAAGATGGACCTCAATGGAAGCACGATTTTTTAGACCACTGTTATTACACAGGATATTTGCAAGACCAACACAGTACAACTAAAGTGGCCTTAAGCAACTGCAATGGTCTGGTAAGTGAATATTACATGTCCTACTGTAATAGTGTGCTTGTCCCTTTTAAAATACCAAAAAAGGTAATTGGCATATCTTTCAGTTTTTTGAGTCCCCATGCGAAGCAAGCACACAGGAAGGTGCAGAAAACCCCTAAAATCTGATCTGGGTCCTGGGGAAAAGTAGTCATCAGTTTTCCAAGCTTAATTGTAAGTACTAAGACCCAATTCTGTAGTCCTTTAGCAGGCAACATTTTCATTGTTTACAGTGTCTGCATTAGGGCTGCAAAATTAGGTCTGTGCTAAGATCCTTCCAGGTTGTAAAAACGTTGCAGGCTCAAGGGGTGGGGAGGAGGAAACCGCAAATCCTTTAGGGTGCTGAACCTCTCCAGAGAGACATTGATTGAACTGAACATCTGCTTGTTTTCTTTGAGAATTTGGGTTTAGAAACTTTTGAGTAGGTAACAGAGAAGAGGAATTGTTTGGTGTAGAAGTCGTCATTGCTATAAATTCAAAGAGAAAGTAGATTCTTTGCAAGTACCAGCACCAGAAAGTAACTTTTTTTTTTTTTTAAAGATACTTTGTTTACAAATTATAAACAGTTGTATTCAAAAGTAGGTTTAGAAATTCTAATCTCCTTTATTCTCATCTCTTTTCTGACTGTTGATCTCTTGGTCACATGATGGTAGTACTTGCATGGGAAAAAGCTTCTTTTATTCCCAACAGAAATTAGAAAACAAAACCAAAAAAATTAAAAACACTATTGAGTAACAAAAATACCAAAACAGAAGAGCAGGACTAGCAAATACTAAATCAAGAAATAGTAATTCGCCTAGTAAAAATGTGTATATATTGCAGTTATTCATTCTGGTCTTCATTATAGTAGAACCCTGGTCAATCTTCATGTTAGAAAGAGACAGATTTAACTAATTGCTAAGGCAAAAAAAATTACACAGACTTGCTAACCTAATTACTATTTATCCTTGGAAGTGCGATTGACTAATGCATATTGGGATGTTATTTACAAACAAAGCCAGCTGCTTGACACCTAAGTAAGTTGCCTTATACCCAGCTGTTTGTAATATCCCTGCTACAGCCTAGGATAACATTTTGGAATGCTCTTGAGGAAAAACAATTCAGTGAGGATTTCCAGAGCTAAGTGAACACTTTAAAAGAAGTAGTTAAAATGGTGTTCCATTGAGTGTGGTGTCACAGTTTGGTTAATGCAGACTTATAGCAGATAGGTCTGAATTTTGTACAATTTTCATGTTGGTGCTGCAGTTCCCCTATAACAATTTTTCTGTCACAGTTATTCAAGCTCTTGAAGTAATATACTCAATCATCTTGCTTTTGAGTTCTTTTCAGCTAAAAATACTGTGGAGAGCTTTCAAGACTTACTTCTTGAGAAGAGGTTGCATGCCTCGATGTCTCCAGAGTTTCTGCCAGCTGAGGCACAGGCTGCTTGGCCTCCTTGGAGCCCGCAGTCAGTGCCATAATGCTCCCATTTCAGTTCCTCTCTGACCTTGGCCAGGGATTGAGCCAAGAGTGCCTGCTCTTGCCTTAGCTGACTCTTGTTTTTCTTTCGCATTAGGAAAACAAGAGTGGGATGAAGCAGGAAAAAGTTGTTGTTTTCCTGTCAGCTTTCCCCATCTCTCTCTCCTCATGGCACTTCTCTTCAAAGAATTTAGCAGTGTGGAAGGTGTCATGGTGAAGCAGGATCTTTGTTTTTTACTTCTATTCCTTGCACCCTGAGGTGACATTTAGCATCCCCATTGTTGTGTGATTTCCCCCTGCCCTCAGCCTTGCTGTTTAGCTGGGGTGAAGCTGCCTGCTGTTCGGTGATTCTAGGTCTCAGTACGTTATCATTGTGTTTAAGTTAACTTTAGTGTGGAGTGCTTGGCACTTAAATTGTAATCTTCAGTGCTTTTAGTTGTCGTCAGCTCTTGTGTATTTCTTCCAGGTGTTAAGGCAGCTAAATCCAGTCTATGGGCACACCACAAATGACAATCGCTGGTTCTTCATGGTCATGCCTCTGATTTGGGACTGTGAGTGTCAGGTGTTCGCCGAATCTCCTAGAAAGGCCTAGTCACAAGCATGTGAATCTTCTGTTGTGCTCCAGAAGCAGCATCAGGGGTGACACAAGCTCTTTCTCTGAGAGGCAGGAATCCTGCAGAGTGGTGCAGCAGTAGGCTGGACTCACTATCATCTTCTGCTGTATGGAAACTCCTCTGTCATCCTCCAGTGTTGGGAAGACCTTCCAGAGCACTGAGGGTTGGGAGTTACCACTCCATTCAGATAAATCCATCACAGAGTTATTTTTAAATGATGATACCTACTGGTGAATATTTTGTTATACAGCTGCTGGTTCGGACATGTTTAATAAAGCGATTGTTAGTCAATGTCAAAGACAATATTAATTGGTTTAGAATTAGTGATAGTTCAGAATATGTCATGTTTAAGGCATTCGTTGTACTTTCCAGTCTTGTTGTTGGTCTGTAAGAGACTTCCAGCCACGTTTTCCATAGTCCTTGATTAACATCTGTCTCAAAGCCAGTCATTTTAAGTTGTAACTCCGAAACAAGTAGTAATCTTTAACAGTGAGTGTTTCTCACAAGCAAAATTTAAGCATTCCATTTATTTCACTTGGCCTGTTAGGCTTCAGGATTGCCAAATGAGTCAAATTTCTTCACCTTAGTGAATGTTTTGAGTTATTTTATTTAGTTATTCAGAGTGGTCAGGTAAGACCATGATCTAATTAACTTTAGTTGTATGACTTTGAAGTACACTTGCAGTATCTGAGATGAGTTCTAGTGCGAGAAGGGCTTTCTCTCAGTTTCATTGTTGTAGGAGCGATGAGCAGTCAGTTCATTTCCCTGTCACTATTTCCTGTTTCAGCCTCTCCCTCTATATTTCTCATTACCAAGAGCCCCAGAATTACAGGCTGCTCCTTACTGAAGTTTCATTCCAGCAGTTTCCATTTGCTGGGCCCTGATTATGCTATAAATTGTCTGAAGTTATGAGGAAAGCTCTATAATCCAGTGAGCAGTCATGTGAGGAAATTGAAGGTCTTGTCCGGCAGGCTTGCTGGCTTCCAAACTCATATTTACTTTAGTGGATGTTACATTTGTGGATGGATTGCAGGTTTGGCCTTCTCATGAAAGAGCCTGCAATGAGCAGCATTTTGGGTCTTTTGGATGTTGGGTGCCAGTCAGCAAGACTGAGGCATTGCCTAAGCTGAGTATGCATACTAAAGGAAAGAAGAGAAGAAACAGGATGACTGGTTGAAGAGAGAAGAATCTTCTCAAGGGAAGGAAGTTAATCTAATTCTGAGGGGAGCAAGTCTTTAAGAAGAAAAGTTCTAGAGCTCATAGTAGTGGAATTGAGCAGAAACCAAACTTTTAGCGTTCTGACCCACCTCTGCCAGGTGTCAAAGCTCTTTACTCAGTGCTCAAATAGGGTTTCTACAGTAGCAGACTTTCTCATTTTTGAGCTGAAAAGCCTAGTAGTGGGAAATACTTAAAAATGTGTAGAAAGTAATTATTATTAGGAAAATGAATGAGAGGTTAAATCACATTTTGAGGCTACTATGGTTCTGAGGAAATGTTTAATGTAAAAGGCCAAGTATTTCTAGGGCATGTGAAGTTCCATGCGCTGAGTAACATTTGTGCTGGATAGCACAAATGTCTCTGTCCAAACAGAAATAATAAAGCACAAGAAGTGTAGGCTCTGACTAAAACCATGACCCTACTTGGTTAAAGGAGGAATTATTTTGCAGGAAGACCTCATGTTTGTTTAATGTATTCCTAAACTCATATATGTATAAGTTATTAATATTGTTCTTACATTAGCTCATTTGAAAGCTGATTCTACCATAAAGAATGCATCTACTTTCATAGATTATAAATTGCATATAGTATGGTATTTTTCAATCATATGTAAAATAATATCTAGTTTATAAAAGAATTTATAAAGATCAGAAATTATATTGAAAAGGATTTAGTGTTCTAGATCAGTGTCTTTGGCGTTCTCTTGGGTACTATTATGTATTTGCAGTATACATTTCATATTCAGAAAACTGTAGGTAAGCTGGCCCTAGTTTTAAGGTGTCTTGTTAGATTCCATCATATACTGTCTCATGTCAGGTCACTATTTTTTTCATCTTTAAAAACACAGTAAGCTAACACAATCTTTTTCCTCAGTCATAAAACCACACTGAAGTGTATAGGCAGGTGTAGGCATACCAAACAACACAGGCACATTTTCAGAAGTTTCCATTACTACTACTTTATATTAAAAATGGATAAAGCACAAAGTCGAGCAAGGTTCAAGGCATGGCAAAATTGTAAAGCAGTAGTACTGTGTGGAAAAGGCGCGCACTTACTTGTCCTCCATAATCCAGTTTGCTTCTGCGACTGATGGACATCCCCCATCTGAAGGAAGTTAAGGCCCCAGCTGGACAGCCTGACGGAAAAAGATTCCTTTTTCACAAATTGAGGGGAACTCCATGTAGATTCACAGATTTTTCTGAGCATGTCAAAACTGCTCGATCCAGACCTTATATATGTTAGCAGGAGTTGGCAGTCTGTAGTGGGATTGGATAACACAGAACCTCAAACAATCTGTTTTAGATAATAATCTTGGGAATGTTGCTTGTAGTAATCTACTTGGGGCATTCAGCTTGTTTCTTAAATTCATGGTATTTTGTCAAAACCTTTTGCTGATCATTCTTATGTCTTAATGATATTTTTGTTGCTTCGGAATAGTTTTATTTACAAACTGTTCAAATGCAATAGAAAAATAATAATAAAAAATTTCCTTTTAATGCTTTAAAAAGGCATTTAAAAAATCTCTTTCAACTGAAATTGTGTTTTGCTTAAACAGTAGATTATAAGCCAAAAACAGGATTTAGAATGTTGGTTTGGATATAATAGCATAATTCCCACTATTTATTAATCAGGCATTGCTGAGTGCATGTACAGTGGAAGTACCTCTAGCCACACGAATTTTCTAAACTCAGAATAAATGCTGATTGTCACTGACGGGTACTTTTTATGTACAGAATTCAGAATGCTTCTTAAAAATCAGTCACCGTGACTCAACAATTCCAATTGCATCAGTTTAATATTGGAAGAACAACTTTGTTTGCAAGCAAAGTTATTATGTTAGGTTTAAAATGGTGTATGTATGCTGGGCTTATGTGAAGGACATATGCAGGACAAGTCTGTTTCCAGTGTTTATCAAAAATCACTTGGCTGGCTGCAGCAACTGACAGCACACGTGTTCTGAGTACCTGATGGAAGGTGTAAGTTAAAGTTGATTTGCAGTTGCTCAACTAAATATTACTAAAATCTCTCTTTTCTTCAACCACCGTAGTGTTTAGGCAGGTGAGATCAGATGTCAGCTAGGCATAGGAAAAATCAGTAGTAACTCTCCTAACCTTTTTCACTGCTGGTACCTGAAGGAACTGTGGTGGTAGTTTGCAGAGGTCCATAATAGCTTTTGTGTGTTTGCTCCTGCAAATGCACAAATCATACAGAGAATTAATGCTGCAGTGGAGGGTTGTTTATGGCATCTGAATTGACTCGCTGCCAGTGAGGTCGTCTCACTGCTTAAAAATACCAGTTTCAGTATCTGATATAAATGTCTCATTCCTGCTAGGATTTGTTAATCTGTCTGGACTTGAGTACAGACATGAAGGAGGTATTCTCTGGAGTAAGCAGATTTAGGTTAAGACCCACTCTGTTGTAGAGACAGAGCCACAGGTTGGATGGTACCTCTGTCTCCTCAGGCTTGGCATGAAGCGGACAGCCTGATAGTGTTGGCCAGAACCACTCTGCAGGATTCTCTTCCTGTGGGAACATAACACCAGAGCTTATAATGGCTCAGGATTCGCTTGAACCCAGATGTCTGACATCCAGACTGGATGCAGTCCAGACTGTCAAGGTTCTTTCTGCACATCTGGCAAACCCAGTTACAGTTTGGTTTAGATTTTCAATACTATTTAAGCAGCAGCATACCGGTAAATGATTTATTTTCTAGTAAAATCTTAGACTCCAAGTAACAAGGAGGCATTGTGAGAAGAATTTGATACCAGCATCTTCCAGGTGAATATAGACAGTGTTGTTACCTTCTTGAGTAAATAACTGAGTTTGTAATCAACAATAACACTGAAGAGGAATACTTACTGTTATAGTCAATATGTAAGGAATATATAACTGAAAGCTGCAGTGTGTTCTTACATATGTTTTCAAAATTCATAATAAGATTATTTTTGGAAAACGCTGTTCGTTCTGATGTATTATACAGGATTTTTTATTTTATAAGTTTTATATTGTTACTGAATTCCAGGAGTGAAGAACAGTAGGCATTTGATGTACAAAACAGCAGCAGAATGAGAGCTTTGACCAAGAGTACAATGGCAAGGATAAATAACCCCTTTTAAAAAAGGCATAGTACTTGCTTTACAGATCAAAGGTGTGGCAGAAATTTGTGATTCATCAATCAGGATATGAATGCAGAAGTTCCTGCTTCCAGTCTCCTACCTGATGAGTAGCTCTTTCTCCTGGTGTAGAAGCTTTATACATTCTGAATTTTCTAGATACAGATAGTGGAATTTTTTATTTAGCAAATACAGGTGTAGGGATCTGTCAGAGCTTATTCCCCACTATTTCTATATCTGAAAGGATCCCCAAACTGGATTTTCTGCTAAAGTTAATTGCTGAAGGTTCAGGAAATTGCATCATTGCCTGAAATTGCCCCTTTTATCCATAAACCACTTCCTGTTTGGAAGAACCTGAATTCACAAATGTGAAAATTGTGAGAATAGAATATCTACTATTCTGCAATGCAGTATGAAGAAAAAAATGTTTGTTATCAAGAATGAGGTCTAGTGCACAGCCTGCAACACCTTGTATTTGCCAGATTTGTGGCAAGACCTTTCTAAGGAATAAATGCTTTGTAGGTAGTGTATCCGAAGTTAATATTAATATTTTGATTTTAATAACTGGCTCAGTTTTGGAATTAGACATGTGGATGTAAAATGCCAAGTGGCTTCTCTGAATAGGTGTTCTAAATTAATCCTTTGTGCCGTTTGTCTTTGATGCAGTATGTGCCTTTAAGCATCTGCCAGTATGGCATCATAGAGGGATATTGGTTTCACCATTTGAGCAAGACCATTTTGGCTTGGGGCCATTTTAATGTATATGAATCATGTAGTTTTGGAACATTTCTGTGAAGATATTACTTGTCATAGGCCAAGAATATCTCTTGCTTTCTTAGCACATCCACCAAAAATGATAGGAAAGAACTCCAGAAGTAGGGCAATGGCACTTCTTTTCTCGCTGAGTTGCTTACAGGTGCTTACTTCTGCTGTCACTAAAATCAGTGGAGGAGAGCTGGTTCATGCCTTGTTTTCTGTGTTGGCTTATAGTTATGGATTTCTTCACAGTGATAGATGATAGTCAAAAGTTTTTTTAAAGTTAAGCTTTTTAGTAGGAATTTTATATTGTCCTTTGAAAGTTTTTATTTTCTAATTTTCTTCTTAAAGCATGGAGTCATTGCTACAGAAGATGAGGAGTATTTTATTGAGCCTTTAAGGAATATAACGGAAGATTCTAGTAACTCCAATTATGAGAATGGTCATCCTCATGTTATATACAAAAAATCTACCATGCACCAGCAACATCTCTATGATCACAGTCACTGTGGAGTCTCAGGTAAATGAGTATGAGTGTCGTTCCTTTTAAAAAATTGTAATTTAAGATTTATTTTAAAATCTTGCTTGGTTCACTGTGGAGAATGAAGCAATGGGAATCCTCCTTTTGGGTGAAGCAATGTGCCTTGTTGAAAAGTAGTATTGCCTTTTTTTTCTTTTTTGCAGATTTTGTTGATTGAGAGTGTAGTGTCTTTCAAAAACTGAGACACTGGGAGTAAGTCTTGTTTTATGCCTGTGTTGTGTACAGTGGTAGTAATAAGCACAAGCTTCCTCAAAATGTACTTTGTTCCCCAAGTGGAAGAAGGCATAATTGAGTGACTAAGTATTACAACTCAATGTTTAGTAAGTGTTCCATCTCATTTGAGGAAACTTAGCATGCAATAAATGTGTTAGTATTATGATTTGTAATACATTTGCAACTGGAGTCCACATCTTTCTTGTTTATGGAGTTTTATGGTGTTTTGATACTGGCTTTTGGTTCAGTGAGTTAGCATTATTCCATAATAGTCGAACATGTGATTTACAGATGCCTTGTGGGAAGGACTTTATAGTTTTGATTGAGAGATATTTTCCTTGTAAAGCAGTTTTAACTTCCACAAATACACTTTCCAAGTACTCTTTGACATGGTTTTCCCTTGCCTAAACTGAAGCTGAAAACTAACTTCTTGAAGACAGCGTGGAGTAAATCTGACAAGTTATTTTAGAGCACTAAAATGTTTTTTTTATGTAATAGAAAAGTGTTCCAACCTTGTCATCTGTATATATATCAGAAATAGCTTCTTCTTAAAAGTTCAGTCCTGGACAATTGTATTCCATGAGATTCAGTGCACAGGGCAGGCTAACATACTAACCTTAAAATCAAATAATACAATTCTTCATTGATGTAACTTATTTCAGCTTCTCTTAGAGGTTGTAACTTTCACTGGCACCAGCTGACTAAACTTAAGTACAAGTTGTCTATAAAGGCCGGTGCTTGGGAGACAGTTTTTCTTGGGTGTTTCAGTTAACTGTGCTTAGGGAATGACAGACTTCATTTAACTCCTGTTTTCATTTGGAAGCACTATTCCTTCTGTGTCCTTCTAGTACTGCAACAAGTCTCCTAACTATTACTGCCAGCTAACTGATTGTAAACTAAGAGTGCTAATGAATGTTCATTTTGCAGGGAAAGCTGTCACTTAAGCCTCTCTAAGCAGGTGGAGGGATTATGAAGCGTAGGATGATGCAATTTTTACTATTATTACATCCCCAGAAAAAGAAGGGATGTTGGTCCTCTGTCAGATCTTCTACATTAATGCTTAGGACATAATTATCCTCCAAGTGAGGATAAGGGAGTAGCAGCTAGTTTGGTCAGGTTGCATTCAGTCATTCTGGCGATATCTGTTGTATGGTCATAGGATGATCAGAGCTATGCATCTTGTGTGCTTTTTTTTGTGAAACATGCAGTAATCTTCAGCATTTATTCCTTTGCATATTTGATGCTTTCTTTGTTCTTGAAAACTCCTGCGCTTTTCTTGAGCTTTTATATCTGTCACATCCTGATGTTTTTAATTACTGAAATACTAAATCACTACTTTTTACAAACTTGAGACAGCTATCATGCTCCTCATTCATCTCTGTTTTTCCTTTTCCTGTTGTTCTATATACTACTTCCATTCCATAAAAATTTCTGAAAAAATTTGTTCTTCCCCAAAACTGCAAAGTCTTACTTTTACAGATGATGGGCTGTTGTAATGTTCTTCTCATGGGTACCAAAACCTTTTAAACTTGTTTTCTGTTTCAGCTTTATCCTGAAGTGACATGGCATCCAAAGCATCCCCAGAATATCTAAAAACTAAAGTTTATGCTAATTTTCAGTTTCACATCTTTCAGACCCTAGAACTAAAGGCAGGTTTACAGTAATAACTTCTTTTGTTAGTAGAACAAATGTGTGGGTCATTTGACTGGTTTTGGAAGTTTTGAACTGTCCAATTTTGTGTTTTAAAATGCAGTTGTATGAAACCTGTAGTTGCCTTTTGGCAGTATATAATTTATTTTGTCTGGAGGCTGATTTTAGCTTTACCATTAGAACAGTTCCACCAGTATGGTGTGCTGGGAGGAATCTGCTTGAGTAGCTGTGCCACCATTGGCAGTCTGGCAAGTTTCCCCTACTGTAATCTAGACCTAAATTTATTGTGTACCTGTTCTGTATCAGGGAAGTGGTCAGGATTTTGAAGTGTTGATAGAGATAAAGACATGGGGGGTGTTATTTCTGACCTTTCTAAGAAAAATTGCAATACTTGATAGAAAGTTGGGTGGCCAGTTTGGTGAAATAATGATCAGAATTGATTGGGATGAGCAAGTGATGAACTACTTCAAAGTAGATAGAACTGTGGTGGCTAGTACAAGAGAAGAATTGGAGAGACAAGGAGATTCAGTTAAGAACATAAGATTTTTTCATAACCTAAATTAGATTTTATGCAGTTAGACATAAAAAATAAAAAATGTTAAACTACTGTTTCATGTATATATTGTCACCGCGTTAGTTATGCTTTATAGCTGAAATCATTAAGGCCTTGGTAAGAAGTGGCCACCATCAAATTCTTATTGCTTCAATGGGATGTGAGGCCACTGGATTATCTTGCAGAATGCTGTGTTTGGGTAGGATTGAGAAACAACAACAGTTGACATATGAAAGCTGCAGAGTGGCAGGTTATTTAGGGATAGCTCTACTGTGGCCTGCCTTATGTAGTGGTTTTACTTGTGCCAGACCTTACAGTCATTATATTCTAAAATGGAAAAATGCTTGTATATACATTAAAAGGTGATGTTAAAATACTAAGAGAAAAGCAGCACATAATTCTTAACTTAAAAAAAAAATCTCATAATTGCATCTTATATAAGCATCTCTCTATTGTGTTTTGAGATCTTTTTCTGTTTGTGTTCTCTCCTCTCCCTCCATGTTCACCCCCACCTAACGTTTTTAGAGGACTGACTTGGTACCATAGCTGTGAACTCCATGTCTGCACACATTCATATTTCTTTTCAGTTGCAATTTTAAACCTGGTGCCCTGCTTTTGTAGTCATTATTTTGGAGCTATTACGGTGTTTTTCTGTGGTTTTTTTTATCTTTCCATTTTTGCTTTTTTGATAGCTATTTTTGATGTTAATGAAGCTTAATATTTTTCTTTTTCAATCCAGGAGTATGGTGGAAAAATGACATAACTTGCCACAGAACTATTTTTATTAAATATACTGCAAACTTTTATTATGTTTTGGATTTTTAAAGAAAATTCAGCATTATTTAGTGTTTCTAAAGTAGAACAGCATAAGCAGTGGTAGATCCTGGAGTGTGAGCCTGAATACTCAGGATTGTTTCCATCTTTCCCATTACTCTGAGACCAGCTGAAGCCTAAGTGTCTCATCTGATAAGAAAAGGAGAAAAGTTTGTTTTTGTGAAGTCTTTTGAGACCTTTGTTTGAAATACACTGTTGAGTCCAAAACAATCTTTTCTTTTTTTTCTCTGAAAGTTTTCTGTATGACCTCATCAGTTTTCATATGTTTAAAATAGATTTGCATCTTTGAATGAAAAATTATGAATGAGTGTGGAAGCAATATTGCATTGCTGAAGTACATCTAGTACTCGTGACAGTGTTGGAAACCCTCAAACGTCACCATTTGTTATTTGAAAATGAAGAGTGGATTTAAAAAAAAATTATTACAGAAGCTGTCAGAGAAAATACAAGACATTCCTAAGTCAGTGCTTAAGTGAGATGAAAAGCTTTGAACAATTAAAACAACTTTGGGTTTCTTACAATAGAGAAGAAAAACAGGAGAGAGCTTAGTATTCATTATAGAATCCTTAACAGTCTTTAAGACTTGATGCAGTTTTTCAGAATGGATTACACCTATTGTAGAATGAGGACAATTTTGTTACTGGCATTTTTCAGCCATTGGGTTTATTTTCATTTTTTGACTTTTCTAAAATATGTCCCTTTTAAAGCCAGCACTGTGGCCTCAAAACATACTAACCACTGCAACAGTGGGAATGCTGAAGCTTTGTATTCCTGGTTTTGACTCGAACATACATTCTTTGTGGTATAGTTATTGCCCTTTGAAAATAATGTGCTTTGTTGAATTGCATAAAGCATGTTTTTTTCACAGGAGATACTGCTCCTATCATAAGTCATCTTTGGCTGGACCCGTTTTGGTAGCAGTAAGGATGCATCTCTAAAATTGCTCACTTGAGCAGTCCTGTTCAGGCAATTATAAATGTATCTAACTGTTAACATTCTTATGTTCATCCATAACTATCAAGAATACCTTAGATATTTCAAAATCTTACTTAGGTAAAATCAGATTAACAATCTACTTTGATAAATTGGAGGTTGGGATCTGTTCTGGGCCTTGGTGGAAAATTTAATACACACAAAAATGCCAGTTTTGCCGGGAAGGGTGGGTTCATTTTTGTCCTGAGGACAGGAATTCAAATTCAAAGTCACTTTGTAATGTTTATTTAGTGGATAATTACAGCTGCTTGGGTTTTTAATAATAACTCTCTTGCATTCAAGAAATATTTTTTTCTACATGTTTATGTGAAACAAGTATGAGAATCAACATATTTGAATTAAAATTAGTGTTAAAAATAACTATAGCAATTATCGCATGTCAGGCCATTTTAAACTTCCCATTATAGTTAATTTATGAGGTAGATAAAATAATCTGATAGCTTTCTGAAGAGAAAATTAATTTATTTGGCCTGAAAACTATTAGGCATGTAAGCAGACTAGCTTAACAATTACAGAGTTCCACAGGAGGGGAATAGCTTTTTTGGTGCCTTTTCAGCATGTTTAATTCCCTGGTATATTTTGATACCTTTAACCTTAATTTTGAATTTTTTGTTTCCAGTATGTTTTTTCCAAATGTTATGGCTCTCTTGTTCTTATCCTGAAAATTCTGAAGTGTGCTTGTGGTTAATTATAGTTAATATTTTGTATTAACATTGATGTGCAGAATCAGATCTGTTAAGAGAAGATTGATGAATTATTATCCTAAGTCAAGTTAAGAAGAGTTCAGAATATTAGAACTCAGTTGATTTTCCATTACATAAGGTATTTTAAAATAATAAAATTAGGCAATAAATTTTTTTCTTTGCCTCAAGAAAGACTGCTTTTTAGAAGCTTGAAGATGATAATCTCAACATAAAACAGCTGCGTTTGAATGAGTTTTACTAGTGACCCCTCTGAAGTGTTTAATTATTTTGGTTCCTAGAAGACCTCACAAGAAGCGGTAAACCTTGGTGGATGAGTGATGCATCTGCTTTTCCAACTTCACTTCCAGTCAATGACACATTCAGTAGTCATAGTCGACAGAAGAGATCAGTAAGCCTTGAACGCTTTGTGGAAACACTGGTAGTAGCAGACAAAATGATGGTGGGATACCATGGTCGCAAAGACATTGAACACTACATTTTGAGTGTAATGAATATTGTAAGTTTCATCCCTCTCTGTGTTTGTATCGATATGCATGTACAGAAATGATAAATCACCTGTGAAGTGTTTGTTTATTGACATGAATAATGCTTTAAAATATGTATTGGTTTGCAGGAATTAATAGTTGAAATATGGGAAATGTTAGCATTGTTGGAAAAATGCAATAAAGTTTCTGTAAGGAAGTATGCTGCAATCACTTTTTAATTGTTTGTCTTTAATTTTAAATTCATATGATTACATTTAGATTATACAGTTCTATTCTGTTTAAGTCAACAGTCTAAATGTTCCTTGTGCTAGATGAGTTATGAAACAAGTATAAACACTTTTGATTGAAAAGTATGACCCAGGAAGTGTGTTTTACTGAATGGTCATTTTTTTTGTCCAAAACTGACTCTTATTCAGGTGATAATGGAAATTTACATTATGAAATTACATTAAATGATAAAATAGGTTGATTTTTAACCATTTGGGAAACAAGTAGTGTTTCTTGTCTGACTTTGTGCCTTTTCTTATTTTCTGGAGGTCAGGTTGCCAAACTTTATCGTGATTCCAGTCTAGGAAACGTTGTGAATATTATAGTGACACGTTTAATTGTCCTCACTGAAGATCAGGTAAGAGCAGTTGTGCTAAGCTTTATATCCCTGAAATACGAGTTATGTTCTTGTGTAATATAGACTTTATTTAATTATTGCTTGAAATGGCTGCATCTTTTTCACTACTTTAATCAAGATGAAACAGTTCACAGGACTATTCCTCATGTATCATCTCAAAGATATCTGTTCTTACTTCAGGTGAATGTTAATAAACCCTCGGGGATGTCAGTTTTGTTTTTAGATCTATATTTTGATATTCTGATTTATTTTTTTTTTTGTATTGACATAATCATTATTAAAGTTGGAGCAGAAAGAATGCCTGTTCAGTAATACACAGCTGAACTTGGGGTCAGATTTTAGAGATAAAATTTGGCAAGAAGAGTTTATTCCTAGAAACCACTGCTTCTAATTATAGTCCCATTTTAGTTTTCAAAAGGCTTAACAAATGACCTTAGTAATTTGTTTGGAACATTTCTGGTATGCATGTTGTATTGCAGCCAAACTTGGAGATAAACCACCATGCAGACAAGTCCCTCGATAGCTTCTGTAAGTGGCAGAAATCCATTCTCTCCCACCAAAGTGATGGAAACACCATTCCAGAAAATGGGATTGCCCACCATGATAATGCGGTTCTTATTACTAGGTATGGTCATTATAAGTATTGTGTTTATTAGTATTGTGTTTATTTTATTTTATATCTGTAGCTTTCATGTTCTTACCATATATATACGTAGGCTAGTTGTAAGTCATATAATTGGTAGGTAGTCTTAAGAAGAGGAAAATTAATAGATGGCTTGTCTTAAATATGTCAGACTATTAAACTATAGATTAAGAATTTGGAAAAGATCTGCAAATTACTTGCTTCTGCAGTTATTTCACTTCATAATTGCCAATGCAAAATATTCCAGTAGAACAAGTGGATCCTATTGAACATTTTATACATTATAATTGAAAAGAATTAATAAGATTAAGGAGAATGAAACAGTATAGAAAATGTTTTGTTAACCATTTATAATTTTTTTTAATAAGAATTTCAAGTCAGAACCTCAACTACTGTAATATTATTTCTTCTGAAAAACAGGTTCTTGCAGATTCAGGCAGTGTGAGAATCTGCTTTGTTAGCTGCTTTGATTTATTATGCTTAATTAAGATGAGAACTGACAGTTTTAACAGGTAGTTTCAAAGCCTACATGTGTGCCCATTTGTTTGCTTTGATTCTGCCGTTACAGTGATGAACTCAACAAAGCTTGCCCTGTAATCTTGAAATCCTGATAAACGTATTCCTGTTTGTCCTTTGCAGTTATGGATAGGCAACTGTACTTTATTAGGAGATCAGCTGCCCCATTGTTTAAAAGCACTATTTATACTTTTCTATTTCGTTTAAATAGCAGCAGGTGCAGCAGCACTAATTTGGATTAGGATCTTTTTATTATAGTTTTTGCTTTCCAGGACAAATTCTGTACTGCTTTGTGTGTGACCTATTCGTGGAATCACTGTGTTCACTGCAGAAAATTTTTAAATAGTGATTAAAATAGTGGATCTTTTCTGGGATTTTGTGTAAAAGGTGTAAAAGTGGCTGGGTTTTGGGGGCATGGGTAGTTTTTGTTGGTTTTCTTTTGTGTAAGCCACAATTACTTTTTTTTACTTGCATGTGTTTTTACATTCATATTTCAAATGTAATTGTTACATGTGGTCATTAATACTACATAGTAACCATCAGAATGATTAAAAGCCAGTGATTTATAGAGCTGTTGTAGCCCAAGAAGTTTTTTTAAAAAATGAAGTCTCTAATAAAACTAAATTCAAAATAAAATACAATTACATTCTAAGATCTTGATTTTTCACAAATGCCTTCATTTATGCTCAGTGTTTTGCATACAAGTAATTCCTTTACTAGGGCTCCTCGTGTGTGAAATTAAATACAGCTTTACAGCTGTGCCCCACATCAAACTTTTAATGGTATATTTTAGACTGTGAGTGAGGAAGTGTAATCCGTAGGTGGTATGGTTGTGTCAGTTAAAGTCCCCCAATATGTACGTATAAGCTGTGTTGGCAACATTGTATTTTTACTGCTATGGCTGAATAATTTGGTGTTTTGTTAGTGTTGTTCTGGCACTGCAAAGCACAGTTGTTTATTTTCTTTCACTGTTGTGCTTTAATATCTTTTATTGTTGTATATGCTGTGCTGGCTTCCCTGATCTGGTAGGGTGTTCCCAGCATAGTTACGAACAGTTCTGTGTTCCAGACAAAGGCTTAAGTCAATGCTAACCTTCAAGCCTTTAACTTCAAAAGGAGCACGTTTTCAGAGAACATCAATAATACCCATTGAAAATCAAGTGTTTTCAGCAAGAAGTAGTGAATATTAAGGATGTCTTCATTATGGGGGATTAATAATTATAGAAGCATGCTGCAGAGTTTCTTTAGGACTTGTGTATGCTATCTTTTAAAAAGGATGTAAGAGTTATAAAAATAACTTTGAAGTTATTTCTAAGACATTTATACTTTTAAGTATATACATATATATTTTAAATCATCAAAGTGCCTCAGTGTAGTATCTGTAGGCCAGTAATCACAGTCTGTCTTGAGTTGGAAGGGACCTTAAAGGTCACCTAGTCCAATTCTGCTGTGGGCAAGGACATCCTCCAGCAGACCAGGTTGCTCAGGGCCCCATTCAACTTGGCCTTGAATGTCTTTGGGGATGGGGAATCCACCACCTCTCTGGGCAACCTGTTCCAGTGTTTTACCACTCATGGTGAAAAACATCTTCCTTAAATCCAACCTAAACCTACTGTCCTTCAGTTTAAAACCATTACACTTCGTCCTATCATGACAGGCTCTGCTGAAAAGCCCATCACCATGCTTATAGGTCCCCTTTAGGTATTGAAAGGTGACAATGAGGTCACCTCTGAGCCAGTAATAACTACCTTTATAAAGCATCTCTGAACTTTTAAGTTCAGTTATATATGCTCTCAGGGTAGAATGCTTGTATTCATTTATTTACTGTAATAATTGTAATTTCTACAAATAGTCCCAAAAGCTACACTAATCAATTTGAATGGATCAATCAAGCTTTTACTGAAACATCTAGCTATGCTGGCTCTTACTAATTAAATGTATCAGCATATGTGAAGAATGGATTTGTCCTTTTTTTAGGTTGCGTTGAGTGAAGATAAATTTATGCAAGTCCATTAACTTTAAATAATTCTAAGTGAATTGCTGAAATGGTAATATGCTTGTTTTCATTCTGTTTTGGATCTCTTGCCTGATGAACCTGAGTTAATACATTATATGTGAAAGTGAAGGATATAGCTACAGTGCTTTAAACTCCTAATGTGTTGGAGAGGTCTTTAACAATCTCTTCTACTTGAAGAAATTCGAACCTATACTGCCAAATATTAGTTCTTTTTGAGCCACTGTAACACTGTTTTGAAAGCAGTTTGCGGAATCAGTTCCACTGATGCTTTGTGTGGGGTAGCTACATTTTCATTTATTTTGACACTGGAACCATTTTTGGTCGTGTGTGTTACGATTTTACGGTAAGTAGGAAAGTTTCAGTTCAACATTATGACTAGTTTTGTGTTGATCAAAACCAGATTTTTCAGTTATTGATATGTTTGAAAAGACTGTCTAGCTGAGTATGTAAGTTTGCAACTGCAACAATCTTTATCTGAGAAGTGGGACAAGGTTGTTAAGAAAAGGAATCATTATCGTCATCTGTGCAAATGAAGACAGCACCTTGGCTTTTCTTAGCAGCAGATGGCTTTCTTCTGTGATGCTTTCAAAGTTGGCATGACCTGATCTGGTAAAAATAAAACCAGTATTAAAGGTGCTGATTCCCTAGGGGTGTGTGCTTAGCCAGCGTAGACAGGCTTTTGTACCCTAAACTAGCTGTATGCTAAAACCAGGTATGCCTCGCTGGCATGGAGGTCTGCCAAGATCATCTGTTATAGAGACCTTACCATGCTTGCTAAGCCACTGGTCTTTGGACAAGAGTATACCTGTGCCCCATGTGCCTGGTATGTGAGCTTCTCTGTCATGATCCTGCAGGCACCCTGCAGTTTGCAAAATGTTTATTTTGCTAAGTGGATAGAGGATGGCATAAAACTTCTTAACTGATAGTAAAACCTAAGGCAGGAAAGAGACTGGGCCAAGTAAGAGCATGATTCCCAATCAGCAAAGCAAAATTACGGTGATGGAAATATGGTATTACTTGCACAAGTACGGTAACAAAATTAATGTGCATTCTTGACTCACTGTGGTGAGTATTGGGACTGGCTGAGTTTCTTTAATGCTGCCAGACTCTATGCTATAGGCATAAAAATTAGAATTAGTGGAAACATTTCCTGATACTGTTATCAGCGGAAGCATCTTCCTTCAGTTATACTGGAAAGCTCCTGAGCATGCCTGAAATCGGTAAGAATCAGGTACCGTATTATAACGGGAACCCAATGGTAGATAATAGGCCTTATACAGAGGGCTTGTTAAGGAGTGTTGGGTTGTTGGGTAACTTTGTATAACAATAGTAGCAATTACCCAGCACACTGATAATACTGTTGTGTGTGTTACTGTGATTTTTGCCTCCTTTTATTTTCATTTACAGAACTTTTGTTTGTATTTGCTGAGTCTTAAGTGCTTAATATTATTTCAAGATAAGACTGTGACTAAATTAATGTTTTAAAATGAGGAGACATTTTCCTTTTTTTAATAAAGCTTGCTTTTTGACTTTTCATTTTTTTTCTGTTGGAGACTATATTTAAGTCTCACACTTTAATATTTTGTCCCATAATTGTCTAAATTGGGTTGTCAGGGCCAGGTGAAAGTAAAATACTAAGTAGACAGGTTTTAATTGTGCAGATGGTTAATAGTGTAATGATACTAAGACAATATCTTCTTTTTTCTGTGAAGTTACTTTGACTTTAGATAAACCTAGTAAATCCTTAAAATTCTTTCATATTACAAATGATTAAAAGTAGGATAAAAACTTGTATGGTTCTTTATTTCAAGTCTTTTGGCAGGCAAAAAGCAGTCTTTGCCTTTTGCTCCTGTGTTCCTGCATCACTGATGTGATAATCTCATATTTTAGCACAATTTTGGGTTGTCAGATTTGTAATTTTAAGACTCAGCATAAGTTTTGAGAGTCTCTTTAAATGCTCCCTTCTGCATCCCACCCAGTGTAGAAGTATATATTTGCCTTTTTGAAGTTAGTTCTTGTTTATCTGCTGATATATATACTTTTTTAACCTTCATTGGTGGTCTGCTTCCTCATTTCTTTTCTTCAGAAACTCTGTAAGATACAGTGCCTTAATTTGCCTTAAAACCACAGAACTTCAAGGGTCACAATGTACATTGTGATATTGTTACCTGTTTTTGAAGAACACTTAACAGTTTTCTTTCCATTTCAATAAATCGCTTCCTACTCTTGATTTTACAGGTCATGAAGTAGGAATGATGGAATTCCTCAGCAATACCTTGGTTAACTTGCAAGCATACACAATATGAACAAAACTGTTGCAGGAGAAGATGCTAAAATGTCAAAAATGCCATTTGTGGGTTTTTTTCCTTTTATGCTGTTTCTCCAAATGACATGTGTGACCGGCTCGCTAAACTTTGCAGCAATGGAGTCTGACAGGAAAGATCCAGAGCTAGTAATTTGCCTCCTGGTGTGTCAGCAGATCAAGTAAAATGTGTACCAAACAGCCCATAGAGAGTTTGTTTTGTGTTTTTTAAAAATAAAACCAAATCCACTATGCTTGATAAAAGTATTAAGATCTCTTTGATGTGGCTACAGTGCTTTTATAGGAAGAGAAGTGATTCCATGCAAAGAAAAGTTGATAAAGTTTTAGTTTTGAGATTGTAAACCTGCATCTTTTTTTTCTTTTTTTCCCACCACTTCTAGAGATGCATTTATCTAGGTAGATATAGCTTCTGAAATTAATGACATGTAATGTCTTGAAATATAGAAATTTTTAATTTGGATTAGAGTCCACTTGAGTTAGTTTTATGAATGGCTTACTGCTTTAGCAACAATTTATTTCACAGCCCCACTGAACTGATGTACTCTGTTGGAGGAATTTTTATTTGTTGAATAAAGAATCAGAGCCATAACATGTCTTTACTGATTAAACCAAATACACCCCGATTTGTAGGATAGACTGGTGTCAGTAAAAATGTTCAATACCACAGATTGTATAATTTTTCTATTTCTCTGTGTTTTAAGTGGGCTTGTACATATTAATTTTTGTGAGACAGTGAATGAGCTCTCTTTTGATACAGACTTGTATTTTTGCCAGGTACCACTGTACTTGTAATTCAGTAAGTGTGTTGCTAAGCATTGTGATATGACTGCTGTTGGTATTAATCCCAGTATTGGTAGGCAACATGTCTCTAGCAGCACTGCTGAAGCTCGTGTGGGAGGCATTATCATTATTACACAATTGGTGGATTTTTCAAATCTTTCAAGGGGAGAAACTTTACAGAACTGGTTTATATTTATTGTATCTGTTTAAGACTAATTTAACAATGCTTCAGTTAGTTGTTCCCTCATTGACATGCCCTTGTGGGCAGGGTGTATTCTCTTTCGTTAGCTGGAGATACTCATCTCCTGTTCAGGCCAGTGATGCCAGTTTTTCTAAGGGAGCAGAAGGTGTATGCATATGGCAGCAACCCTAAACCCCTGTAAATCTTGTGGTTCATAATCTAAAGAACTGCAATGTTTCTGGCATTGCTGCAGATACTCGAGAGGGGCATAAAGTCTCTTGTTTCATTTTGCATACCTGTGTAGAGCTGACCACAATCATGCCTTTCATTTTTTTATAACATTAAGGGATTTTAGCCAACCAGAGATGGTTTGGTAGTTGCATTGTCCCTGTAGCAGATCTAAAAGGAAATTTATTTTATGGACACATTTACCCTTTTGCATGTCAGTTGCTTATAGGTTAGTAATATACTTTTAATCTGTAATAACAACTAACATTTCCCCATCAGGTTCTGTTCTAGTTAAGGCATTTGCTAGTGAGGTAGAGCCAGCCAGGACTCTGCGCATTCCTTTCCTCCTGCAAGTCCAAGATTGTTATGCTTCTTTTCTGAGGCACTTTTCCACTTTTTCTGGGCTTAACTTGTTGCAAAGATTTCTTTTTTATTCTAGTCACTCATGTTGTTCTTTCAGGACAATTTCCTAGCCTTGTCCAGTAAATCTGGACATCTGGAGCGTTTCTGTTCCTGTGAAGTGCTGTCTTCCATCCTCATCCTGCAGTTTCTTCCTCCGTTAATGAGAAGGACTCTGATTTCAAGAAGTAATTCTGATGACAGTTATATCTGTTTGCTTCTTACTTTCTTGACTCTTAGTCCATTAAGCAGTTTCACCCTTGTTTTTTATGCAGCCTTTAAACTTGTTCTGTTGGAATTCCTTGCAGTGAATTTAAGCCCCTGACAGGAAACTGTTTTTCCTTAGTTGATTTTTGTGCAAAAATCGTAAGATTGTCCATTGACTTAGTGTTCTGGAGACCATGCCTGTAAGATTACTCCTCCGAGAGAGTTGAAAAACAGAGATGTATATGTTGCACTTAATGTTTGCCTCTGCAGATACTTAAAACGCAGTGAGCCCTCTTTCCAAATAATGACACTGAATTTCCCATGCCTCTTTGTTTTCAGGGAATCGAAGGGGTGTAAGTGAAAAAAATCTATCTGCATATTCAAGGTTATGTATTTGGAAAAAACCCCAAGCTTGACCTGTACTAGAACTCTGCTATAGCAGACCGAGGAAAGTGAGGTATTTGGTGTTGTTTGCACGGTGCTTTGCGTAATAGGAGTATTTGTACCAGGGTTTCTGTACCTGATATGTTGCTTGCACTCCTTTTTAGAGACCTGGTGTTGACCATTGATAAGATCAGTATTTTGCTAGACATGGTGCTGGTACCACAGTTCTTACATTTTTACTCTTGTGTCAAAAACATTTTGTGGGTCTTCACTATCCTAAGGCATGTTCTTTGGAATGACTACCCTAAGACTGACAAAAGAGAAGTTGTGTCTTAGAGATGCAACATAACGACTGTGAGCCACTACAGCAGTACACGGTCTCCATGTGTAGATGATTTGCTTTAGATACATACAGATCCAGAACCATTTTCCAAGATTACAAGCCCTGTATGTTCAGTGAAGGGAAAAACATACACAAAGACTTCAGTGCAGAATTCCCCCTCACTGATTTTCTGTATGTCTTTTTGTGAGCTGAGAAGGCTGTAGTGAAATGTGAAATGATAGTAGGAAATAAAAGTAGATAACCTAGGCAATAGAGAAAAATATTAACTAGTTGGGAATTAATAAAGTCAGTTGGCATATTAAGTAATTCCCCTTTATGTGACAGTTATACGCTTACTTGTCGGGTGGTTTTTTTGTTTGTTCCCCCACCCCAGATTAACAGAATAAGGCCTGAAATATTTCCACTCTTGGCTGTGATTTTTTTTTTTNTTGGGGGAGGAGGTTAGTGTAAATTGTATCTTTAAAATTTATGCCTAGATTTTGTAGCTGAAAGGAATCAAATAGACTCTGTGGGATTTGGGGGAATTCACATGGAACAATAAAGTAGCTAGAATGTGAATCTGAAAAACTGCTTATTGCATGGCAAATGTCAACCAGCAGGTGATTTGCAGCTAATTAACAAGCACACTGTGTGAGTGGAACGTTTTCTAATCAATAAAAAGACTGTTATTTTAATTTTTGATGCCATTAGTTGACTCTTAGTTTACAGTTGGTTAGTTAAAAGATGTGTATTCTGATTTAGTTTATAAAATTTGAGTCTGTGAGGGTGGAAGGGTGGAAAAGGTAAAGGTATACCCAGAGTTTGTCTAATCCATTCCAGATGGATAAAATGTGTTCAAAATGTGTTTTATTTAATACCAAATCCAGAAGAGTGACCACTGTCATGGAGTAAAACTTAGACTTTCATGCTCTGACTGGAGACTTCAAGTCTGGAAGCTGTTTTCTTTTTTTAATTTTTTGTTTGGTAGATTGAGTGAAATATTTGATACTGAGTAGAAAGACAAGTAACATTCTTCTATCTCAATTGAAGACAGAAATTTTAAATGTATCCCCACAAACATTTCTTAAGATGTGCTCATTAAGTGGAAGTGGTTACACACCTAATGATTTCCTGAAATGGAAAACTTGAGAGTATCTACCAGCACACAGCATGGGTAGTGCTTATTGCCCGCAGTTAAAATCTTCCTCTAACTGAGGCAATGAAGCCTTCAGTAATTAAAAATGCATTGGGATAAATCCGTAAAATATCAAACTACATTTGTTGTTGATAGTAATGCTATGCTCATGCCTGCTGTAGTTTACAAATAAAACTTTCTTTTACACACTAGACTTATTACAGAAAGAAAAAAAAAAAGAAAAATACTTTTGTATGCTCAGTTTTTTCCCCTTTTTTTTCTCTCCAGGCATTTACCTTCTGAGTTGCACAAAGGGTCATAAAAGTATTCAAATGATAGTTTTTCCAGGAAATGTTTGGTGGTAATAATTTGGGATATCTGTTAGAACACTCAGTTACTGCTTGGCCAGATATCTGAAGAAGACCTTTATAGCACTTTGAAATGTTATATTTTGCCTTCTTTTTTATAAAGAACACAGACTTGTTTAAAAAATCTCGTTTTTAATTTTTCTTTGTAGTCTGAATAGAATCCTAGCATTCTTCTCTTTTTTTCTTCTTTTCCTCTCTCTTGCTTAAGTACAATATCAGGGCTGTTACTATTTTCACAATTTACAGTGACTGGCAGAATGATACATATGCAAGTGTATATACAAATACAAGCTGTGCTCCTCATTCTTAACAATCCAGAAAAATATATTAGGCCAATTTCTACCCTGGATTTTCACCAATTTTGGATTTTGTCTGCAGTCTGTTGCATAAATTCAGTCTCTCACTACACACTAATATATACTACATTTTCATGTTTTCTTCACATTTAAAACATGAGTCTGGACTATTTAGTTCAACTTCATAGGTACATTTTATTAGATTGCTTATGTATAGGGATGCATTAAAAATGTGCTTTGAATTAGGACACTGGTTGTAAATTAATTCTTTTAGTTGCAACCTCATGTCCATTTAATTTTAGTATTTATGTTCTTCAGTTTCTGCTAGATTACACGAGTCTGTCCTAAGGAAGGGCATGATTATTTATGCTTTAAGTTCAATGGCAATGTGCCCATTATTTCAGTAGGATCTGGATAAAATTTCCTTTTGAGTTCATAGCTTGTTCACTTTAATTATGCAAATAGCCTTGTAAAGCCTGAAGTGAGCAGTGTTTGTTCCATGCTACTTAATAACTTTTAAAAAATACTTTGCAGCTTTAAAATGTGGATTAATGAAGTTAGGTACATGAGTGTCTTAAACTTTTTTAAGTTAGGGATGGCATTTTCTCTGAAGTAGTACCCATTTCTGTATTAAATTAACTGCTTTTATAAATACCCATTATGCATAGAGATAGAACACTTCCTAACTAATTTTAATTATATTCAGTGTGTTAAAAGTACTTTCCAAAGTGATTACCACTACTTGTAGGTTAACTTTTTTTGCTTGCTTTATTAGTGAATTTACAGCAAAGTATCGATACTTGAAAGAAAATGTCTGGAAATTTTCCAGTCAAAGGGCAGGTGTGAATAGGCAGGAGCAGAGGAATATTGTAGAATTGTCCTAAGTAAAGAAATATGTTCTAGTTCATGTCTGCAGTTGCAGCTGTTCAATTTCACTTTTATAATGTATGATGAAGTATACCTTAAAAGGTTATCAAAGTTCTGACAGAACTGGATGATGGAGATAAAGTAAAAATCCAAAGTTAAAATTCCGTATTTGAATATTTTGCACTTGCCATGCTAGCCTTATTCCTTGTGCTCAGTTAATTGGTACTAAAATTCTTTCTGAAATCAGATCTGCTAAACAACAGATAAATTTTTTACTTTGAACTCAAATGAACTCAAACTTGTTTTCAACTCAGAACATTTTTAGTGAATAAGAAACTTACTGAAGAAAGTAAGAAATCACATTTGTCTATATGTGGTATAGTCAGAACTAAATTAGCACCTGTGTTGAATTTTCAATTCTTTTCTTAACCGACACTTTTACTCTTCTAAAGATACATTTCACAGTTTTTATATGTGAAGCAAAGAGTGGAAAATGGTTGCTGAAATACAAACACTGAGATAGCACTGAGAGCTAACTGCAGTTCTGGTCAAACCATGATTTTGCAACAGCGTGTGAAGAAACAGTGGTCTGACCAACTGTACAGGATTAAATATGAAATTGTAAAAATATTTAATGACTAGCAAGTCTTGTGTAGATTTGTTCTTTCATGCACTATGTTCTAATTTATTATACCACTGTTTGTTTTCTCTTCCCTTTTGTTGCTGCCACACTGACCTATTATCAGCAGGTGGAAACTGTAGCACTTGGGAATACTCAAGACAGGAATATACTTAACAAACCTAACATTTCCTGCTTTTTTTTATGTTTTATTTTACTTATTTCTAGACTTGAAACTCTTCATACTCCTGATGATTTGGCCTTTACTAGCTGTATTTCTACTGACTAAGTGAACACAGGCCAGCAATTACCACATTATCTACAGTGTGAATAAAAAACTCTTTTGATGCTACATAATTAAATATCTTTCTTAGATCACTGGTCATTAATCATTCACACATGCAAAATTCTAGACAATCCTTGTTTAAACTCTTGATATACGTGCCACTATTTATAATATTTCAAAACCATCTTGAAGTAGTCCATGAACACTATGAAGATAGCCAAAAGCTGTTGCGGGTGCATAGCCAGGACCTACCACTGTCGATATATGTGGTAGTAGTACATCAAGCTAATAAGTTTAATAAAGAATCTTCCTTTTTGAATTATATGCAGTGGTCTTAGTTTGAGTAACGTCTGATCACTTCTTCAACAGGCAATACTCTCATTCAAGCAATTTTGTATGGTTTAGTGGTTTGAAATGTTAGTTTGTCAATAGTGTTCTAATATTTGATACTTTGACACAGAGTTGTATGTAGATCCTTTGTACTGAATATTTCAAATGCTTTTCCTGTCTTGCATTTTTAACTATTATGTAGTAAGAGAGAAGTGGCTTTCAATTTGTAAGTGCTATTGAACTGGACTTGAACAATGGTCACCATCAGTTTAAACTATTTACCAAAATAGGAAAATACTCTTTATATTATAAATACTTCTGTGTGAAAGAAACTATTTTATTTAGGCTTTGTGTATAATGTATAAACAGAAAGTTTTATGTAAGTGCAACAAATGGTAAATTAATTGGGATACGCATCCTTTATTTTAGCACGTATTATCATGTACAGTTAGGATGGTAAATATCAGCAATGTGGTAATTAACAACAGAAAAAATTAGACCCAGGAAGGGGTTTGCCTTGGGCGATGTCAACTCAGACTGCCATGGATGTTGTTGCTGATAATTTGACTTGCAAAATTGTACCAGAAGTCACTTAAGTTTTGAGCACGCATTGCAGTAGTGAATTTTCTTAGTATCATTATATGTCAGAATTGTTTCTTCTTTTCTCTGATTAGTGGAAGCAAGCTGAAAACCATAATTAAAAATTATTTTGGATGCGTGTAATTATCTGATTTGTACCTTCAGACTAACTCTTCAAGCGTGCTGTACTTACTTTTGTATATAGAGCAAGTAATCTGAAAAGATTGGTCTTAAACAGCTGAAAGCCACAGAACTCCTTTTTGTCACATCTGCGTCTGTTTCTTCTCAGCTACTTTTTATCATGCATTGTATATTTTGGACTGGAAGTCATTCTGTACCTTTTTCTCTATTACTTCTCTACTTTGGACTAAATGGGCATTGTAAATACCTTTCAACTGAAATATTCAATTCTTAATAGTTTATAGAAGCTCTCTGTGGAAACAATTTATTCAGGCAAGCACTGAATATAGCAGGTGTTTTAAGGTGAAAGTATGTAGTGGTGAACTTGTATTCTTTCAGAGATAGGGGAGGTATTTCTTTTTGGTATGTATTTGCCTGCCTGAAGATTAGGATTTCCTTTAATACTCTTTATACCACAGTATGAAATGTTTTTTGGTGGTGACATAATGCAGTGAAATACACTGCATTCTAACTGCATCATTGTCACTATTTGTTACATGTAGCAGTTTTATTTCAATAAATTAGATATGTTTTTTTATGAGAAATGGAGAAATGGCAATTGTTCTGACTATTAGAAAAATCCGAAACATAATCTAAGAACGTTTAGCTGTTAGATATCACACACATTATACAGTGGGACTTCTTTGTCTGTAGAATATTTTCATCTTTTTTGGCTTCATCCAAAAGAACTTTTTGCTGTCAGAATAATAAATAATTTTATCTTCCTTTGCCTATGACCTCTATACATTTCACTTCTCTTTAAGTGGTTCTGTTTAGTGAGTTATCAGGACGAGTATTTACTATGGCTGCAGTCCTGTATTTTGATCTATAAGTCAAACTCTCATGCCAAGTGCCTTAAATATTAACTTGGCTCTGCACAATCATATATTAAAAAAACCAACCCTTCATGAGTATATCATATTGAAGGACTTAGGCCATATAGAGGGCAGACTACTTTCTTATGCTTTCTTACAGGTGATAACAACTAGATTTAGTGTATGTGAGGGAGGGGAAGGTACGTGAGAATATTGTGTCTGCGCACATGTGTGTTGGGAACAACACCTAAAGCCTCTTTTTCTTTCCACTCTTTAAAGCAAGCAAGCAAACAAACAAATCCCCGTGGATTCCCCTGCCTGAAACACCATTGTCACTCTTTGCAACTGCAGTGCGTAGGACTTCTTTTACAATGTCATAGTGTTTATTTTTTTTAAAGGCATTTCTTCTGACTTTGCTTGCTTTTCTTTTCCTGCCATGCTGATGTTGTGACTTTAATTCAAGTAATACAACTTTTGTAGAACTAGGAAGGAAAATAAGAATGTTAATGGTATTTTCTTTAAGCCTGAGAAATTATTTTTACTGCTTCAATGATCTAACTTTGAGCTATGTCATCTGGTAAAGGTCACTGGTACTGATGTGCTTGTACGTTGCAAATAGTGTGTGCCATAAGCTTTTCCGTTATCCTTGAGGTTCAGGTGCATCCTCTGCTCCCCTGCTGCACATTAAAAAGATTCTTCTTCCACACAGATCTTGAATCACTTGTTCCCAAAGTGTCTGGTGCAGCTGTATGGAAGTATTTTCTGTGAGGTGGTCTGGAGCAATGTTTTGTGGGACTGATGATACAGATGTGTTTTAGTGTCCTATTTCTAAAATCACCTCATCTGTGGAAATAGAATGCTCCATTGTTAAAGAGTTATTTGGAATCACAGACCCATAATAGCATAAAATAAATGTGTAGTTTAGAAATATTTTCATTTTTTAAATTCTAAGACAATAGATATATAATAAGTAGTACTTGAATTAATTCCAAAGAGACCTCTCACTTCACATATATATCAAGCTAAAAAAGCTGAAGGTTTCATCAAGGCCCTTTGGCTGAGAGTTTAGTTCCTGTCTACTCCTCTGTAGTCTTGTGGAAGATTTGGCAATGGGGACTCATGCTCACCTGCTAAGGATTTTTCTTGTTCAAAATTCTTTTCATCCCCATAGGGTATTTCATTAAGGAATTTCAAACTTTCTGTTGCTAGACCATTGTCTTTGCCCTTGGAAATGCTAACGTCCCTTGGTTGGACGTAGTTGGAAAGCATGCAGTCTGTTAAGTCTGTTCAGAGGCTCAGAGGGAAAACATTTTCATGCTTAGTCAGACAATACATAGTCCTTATTGTGTGAACCTTCTTCATATAAGCACATGAATTTTGTATTTTGTGTATGGTTACAAATCTATTTCATGCTTGTAAAAGGTAAGCATATGGTTGAATTTATCAGTGTGCTTTTTCAGAGACAAGACACTTAGTAGGTCTGAGATGAGCTATTTCCCCAAGTTGTCTTTTAGTGTTACTGTGCTAGTGTGTAGTTTCTTTGAGCTCACAACAAAATAGTTGATTTCTGGAAGTAGTGTTTCCATTGTATCAGATATTGTGGGTTTTGTAGTTAAAGTACTTTGTAAGATGCTATGTTAAAAACTTAATAGAAATTAAATATAATGAAAAAAATATTTTGTTTCTGATATCACTATCAAAGATACTTGCAACTGTGAAGTGTCAGTTTTGTGTAAAATTTGGAGGGAAGGGGATTATAAAGCCATAACAGAGAAAAGGCCATGCATATCTCATACATAGAAGGCTGTTGCAACTCTGCGAATTTAGGAGGAAAATGGGATTGAAACCTTGACTTTAGTAGAAATGTTTGCATAAATTATGATTTACAGGATCAGGTGCTGTATTTGTGTTTCTTTCTTAGCTATTAAGCACATAAGCTTGAAGTATGAGGACGATAGAATGATTCTTCCTAAATCACTGATCTGGGATATGTTCACTTCTGCTTTTCAGTTGAATATTATACAGTATTATAAAATATTTAAGCTTCTTGCAGTTCTTTTTCTTTGGGCAAGGGCTGTTCTACTTTCATACCAGTTTTTATGCTGTGAGAACAGAAAGCTTCAAGTCATATTATCTAAGTCTTTTTTCTATGCTGAGGAAAAGGATTTTAGATTAGAAGATGGAGAATGATTTTTTTTTTTTTCAGTTATATGTTTCTTTTTTAGGTTGCATTTCTCTACCCAGAAAAGTTTGGAGTTTCATAGTCTCTTTTTAAGCAGCTTAAAATAGTGTAGTGTAAAAAGATTGCAATGCTTCTGTGAACCTTTCAATCATAATTTGCCTTTTTCTAATTGGAGTGCTTGGTCTGCTGTGATCAGCTCACTTACAGTAATATAATTTGAAAGTGTCAGGCCTCGCTAACTATTCTTGCCTGTGCATGTTTATGTAACAGGTAGGTACCTTAAGCACTCCAGTTCTAGAATTTTTGCCTTCAGCATGTCTGTATTGTATGTCTAAGACCTCCCTATTCATAGACAGCAAGCTGTCTCCTTTCTCATCAATTTCCCTAGTTTAGATAGACAATATTATTCTTGCAGTAGTCCAAACCTCCCTTCTAGCCTTCTAGCTATGTTGTTACAACCTCTTTCACTTAATCAGTGTAGAGAGTTGCACTTGCATATGACTAAACTTCCTAAACAAGCAAGCAAGCTTATTCACTGCTATTTGCCTTTATAGCTCGAAGATCTGAAGTAGCAGCAGTGTAGTAAAAAATTACCAAATGGGTAATAGCCTGCTAAGGAAGGCTGGTGCATTAATCTTCAGAGCCCATTCTACCATACTTGCTGTGGTAGCTTTGTTGAAAAATATTTCCATGCCTGACATCTTTGAGACAGGCATCAATCAGCATTCACTGTGAGAACTGCATGATTACTTGGGACTGGTTGGGAAGGATGCAGCCTGAGGTAGAGATAGACAGTCGCTGTTGCTTTGCATCCCAGGAATAGTCTTCATCAATTTAGTGCTACATTGTAGTTCTCTATAACAAAGATGATATATATAAACAGCACTGCAAGAAAAAAGCAAAATTATTACTGGTATCTACTCAGCATCAGGACTTATCTTGATGCACCATGCTTTCCCATCCTCCTTTCTGCTTCCTCAGTCTCTACACCACCTGGGTTTTGAAGATGAGAGAAGATGGTGTTGGGTGAGGGTGTGTGTGTGTGTGTAGGGGGGAAGGAGGTCATACCATGTCAACACAGTGCAGGTAGAGAGTATGGTTGTCTGTCAATACTATGGCAAAAAGAAGTCCGTATTCATCTTGGTTGTATGATTGTTATGAAAATGTGCATCTGTACAATGTATCTTGAAGAACTTAATCTGTTGGTAAGTAACTTCATTTATGCAATCCACTAAAATCTCTTACTTTTTTTGACTGTCATTTTGCCCTTAAGGCTGTCATAGCATGTATTGTTCTGAGGAATTATGTCAGTTTTACGTGCTGAAACCAAACTTGAGAAACTCTTGGTTTTCAATAGTATAGACTCCCTGAACTCTATATGAGACATAATTTTATAGTTACTCTCGAAGCAAAATCTTGATGGTCTCCGACTTCATACATCTTCCCTAAATAGTTACCAAGTAATTTCCTGTTGCCTGTGGTGAGGTCAAATCCAAGATTGCCAGCTCATGATTGCTTCATATTTTCAAATACAGCTTTTTGGAGAATATTTTAGGAACAAGGTCAGATGTTTCTGAAGTTTTGCTTTCCACAGGTGACATCTTTGGAAACAAAGTTAATTTTTTTTTTATTTTTATTTTTTTTTACCCATCATGAAACTGCTGTTGATTATACTTGAGTGAAGTGTCATCTATGTGTATTTGAATGTGTTTTCCCACTAAGATAGTAAAACACAAGTGGGACTCACCTATTTGGTTGAAAAATGTAATGAGAGTGCTGAAGGACTGGAAAGGGAATGCTATGCAAGTACTGAATTAGTCTTCACACAGCTTTTAAGTTCTGCAGGGGTTCCAGTAAGGCAGTGTCTGATAGTTTTACTATGCTATATTTATAGTAAATATGTGAAAATTTCCTAGCTGAGCTTTTAAAAATAAAGGATCTCTATCATGCTGTTTTGTAAAGTTTTTCAACATTTCCACCTCTATTGATCTTCATGAAAGCCACTTAGGGTTAAGCACTTTTGAAGCATATTTCTACTTTTTTTTTAAATTGTCAGTGTGGAAGTTTTTTATTTTAAGAGTTCCTTATTCTCAAAAACACTGTTGGCAAATAAGAAAGTAAGATTGTGATTCTGTCAAATATGCAGTAGTTAAAATTGCCGAATCTGACAGAAGATTTTGGTAAGCAGTTGTGGCATGTGAGAGGTACTAGTATCTAAGCACCATATCCAGCTGATCGCTCAGATTCTCCACTAGTTACTGTAATGCAAGTTCTTTGTGGAAAGCAAACTGTCTGTGAGGAAGGATTGTCCATATGAAAGCAATTTTATAATGTCTAGAAACTTGGAGAATCTAAATTATGACCAAGTTTCTACCCCATTCTGTGGTGTTTGGTTTTTTTTCCCTGTATTACCTGTTTGTTACTGAGTATTGTGTGGAAATAAAGGTTTGTGTTTTTTATGGTTTTTTTTTTTTGTGTAGTATAGCAGCTTGGGGCTCTTGGTGACAAAATCACGTTTTCTGTATATACGCTTAAATGTTTCAGAATGGGAGCCATAGTATTAATTCACTCAGTGTAAATAGTGGCTTTACAAACATCACAGAGGAAGAGAGACTTTTTTTAGAGCCTGCATGGTAGGAAGATTTTCTGTTTTAATTAATGTCTTTACTCAAATAGCTCAAATGTGCATTAATGAATATTTTTTAAAGAGGATGTAATTTCTGAGAACAAATTTAAAACAAAATTTGAGATTTACCCATGCTTTCCAAAGGACATTGGCAATGCATGTTATGCTCCATTTCTAATTTTCACGGTCGAGGTCTCAGGTGTGTATCATATAGTGTGCGGCTATTTAAAGGGCACAGCAGGCATTGGTTCACAAACATCCAGAACTAATCAGTTGTGTTCTACAATTTAAATTGGCTTATTTGGAATCTAAAGATAATTAACTTTCTTCTATATTTGGCAAAGAATAAGACAGAGCATGCTTAAGGGTTACATTCTTTTCTTTGTCCGCTGTACATGTTTCTAGAAGTACTTAACTTTTCTGCACAGGCATGCTTCCATATGTTGCAGGTTGATTATCAGCAAGTTTGTAAACCCAAAGATCAAATAAATTAAGAATGTCTTCTGTAACTGGTTCTTCATGTTTTTCAATATTTCATTCTTTAACATAGTTAAACCCATATTCCAGAATCTTTTAAAAAGAAGAAAAGCCCAAAGAATAAAGGCCTACTTTTCCAGATGTAATTTCATATGTAATTTTGATTACCTTCATGTTTCTTGTTTCTGTATGAGGGATTTTAAAGAGGCAGAATATTCAGAAAGTGACATCTTCCCTTTGGAAACTAAAGCTCTTGAATTACACTGGAGGCATCAGAAGCCTTTCAGAAATATTTTAGGCATAAGTATTGTGAAAGCACTAGCTCACGCATATGGAAACACAGAATCACTAGCATATAAATTGCAGTAAGATTTCAAAATAAAAAAGCTTTACATTTTTAATATGTGGTAGAAAACTCTTTACACATCACTTAAAAGTTCCTTTTCTGTTTCATGACGTATGTGTTTTGTTGGTTTTATTATAATTAAATTGTTGACTCAGTAGATGGCACTCTTCCCTCTGAGTCACCAAGGTGCCTAGGTAATCTGTATTTACGGTTCCCTTTTATAAAATACAGTATAGAATTGGTTTTGACTGCTTCTGCTCATTAGAACAAGAATATCAGTTGTCATATTCTGACAAAATTTCTGTTGAATTACTACAGTCTTGCATGTCTCAATCTTGGTTATTACTGCTGCTGGGTAACCTTTTTCTCTTTGAACTCTTGTGTATGTTAGTGTTAAAATAGTTGTAACACTTCCCCATACATACTTTACTCCACTTCTCAGCTTGCACCTAACAGGACCTGATTGTCAAATCTTTATTCCCATAAATGTCTTATGACTTCAGTAGAGTTGTTTTCATACCAAGATGAAAATTCTCTGTGTAAAACTTATGTACTGAAAGGTGACTGATTCATTTTATGTGATACTTTGAGGCATGCAGTTGTGCTGATACTCTATGCTTATATCAAAACTGGATTTCTAGCCATGGCTTCTTGTCTGCTTAAAGGTCTGATTCTGCTACTACAGGCATAAATGCAAATTGCCAGTAAACCATTTTAATTGTAAAATACAGTTTTTGAATACATGCTCTTCATGTGTATGTTATTGAAGTTCATTTGGAAATTGAATTTTACTGCCAATGTGCTTGGGTACTATGAAGTTACAATCTCACAATTTTTGACAGTAACTTAGACCATGCCATGCTGTGGATGTCTGTGTCCCCTGAACCCATGGCAACAAGGAAAACTGGACTATCTCTTTTATTATTCTTACTACTTAGGCCAGAGACAGTGAACTCTAATATAATCCACAGATTTGCACACCATGTGCTTTTTCTTTTAGACTTTTATATAGCAGATTAGGGCAGTCCTGTTTTTTTCTGGTTTTGTACAACCTTGTCATTGAAAAACAGTGTCCACACCATCTTCATATGTTTTCTCTGGTTTCTACAGTAAGAGAATTTAGCCAGTTACAGATGAAATTAAGAACCAGTTTATGAAATCTGCCGTTCTTGTACTGCAGCTTATTGCATTTTATGTTTTATGATGTGTATTTGAAGTGGCATTATTGCACACATCCTTAGTATTTTCTCTTTTTCGAGAAGACAAAAAACAGGGAAGTCCATAATAAGCTTTTTATAGTATTCAATCAGAGCTTCCTCGAAGCAGAAAAGAATTTTAGCTTATGCTGAACAGGCATCTTCTGCTATTCCTTTTGCATTTTGTTTTACTTTTTAGGAGTAAAAGTGAGTTTTTCCTTGGGATCTGGTAAAATGAAAAGAAGTCCTCTTCAGCCTCCCAAACAATGCAATTTACAACTGAGATGTGTTCTGATGTTTTATGGCACTTTGGTCCTGATACCTGTGATACATTCTCAACCAGCACTCCATAGCTGGTTTAGAGAAAGCCATCAGTGCCCTCAGGGTTGGTGATCTGTGATACGGTAATGAGCACTGAGGAGTAGATCCTCCTAGAATCAAATTTGTTTCTGTGGTGACTTTGAAAGCAGAATCATTGTTTTGGGGTCCTTTGCTCTTTTAATGCACTAACAGTCATAACTTCGGTTGTTCTCCAGCCTTCATGGTGGAAGATCTATCTTTCTCTAGTTTTTTTTTAAATGCTATTTCTAGATCTGTTTCCAGAATATTTTTTCCCTCTAGAAGAAAATTGCTTGTTTTCTTCCTCTCTCCTAAGCAACTTAATGAATCTTCATATGACTTGAAATAAATAAAAGTTAATTATGTGCTCTTTTGTCCAAGCCTTACTGGTGCAACAAATTATCCTGAAAATGCCCCACAGCTTAAGCTCATAGTAATTTTGAATGGATACCTACATGAGTATTCAGCGCTTAGACAGTTTACTGCTAGTCTGCAGCCTGAGTCTTTTTCCATGTTGTACACAGCTTGGTAGGAAGGTACTGTGTTCTAGATTCTGCAGAAAAAGGATGCTTCTGCACCTGTGCACTTACAAGTGTATTTTTTCAGTTGGTGTGCAGTCACTGTGACTGTTTTGACAATTTGGAATTGAAAGCTTTTGTGTTATCTCTCAACACAGTGACCATTCAGGACAGTTCTCAGTGGGTGTCTCGGTTTAATGGTCAGAGTGAGCCACAATCCAAAGGACAGAATTGGTCTGTGTTACACCCCTCCGCCCTCCCTGTGTGGTGGGAAATAAAAGGGGAATAAGAAAGAGAGACTTCAAGGTTGAAAGTTAAAACTAGAACAGGTTTAATAGAATGGGGGAGGGAGAGTAACATGCGACAGAAGAAACAAAATACACAATTATATCCAAACCCGA
>VZRW01005236.1:85847-97948 GCA_013398125.1 Aegotheles bennettii
GATGATCGTTGATATGAGCGTCCAAAAGTCCCTCCCGGCAGAGCTGATGCAGGAGAAGGGTCCAGGGCTTTTCCCAGCACCTGATGGATTTAGATCCTGCAGAGCCCATGGTGACAAAGGGCAGGAGCCTCTCCGAGACATCACAGTGCAGCAAAGCGACAAGGCAGAAGACATCAGGAAGGGGCGGACTTCCCATCCTCCTGGCTTTTATAGAGTCTGGCAGGAAATGGGAAGGAATATGGNCCCTAAACTCCACCCTCTCTCTAGGTCCTCATACTGTAAAATTTTGCCTGTGCCCCTCAGTGGTAACAGTGGGTAACTTGAACTTTATCATTAGTTTCTCCAGGTAGGAGAAAATACATGTCCATATTACTAAATTCGTTAGAGTGATTGGCATTGTTTTTAGCAGTCAGACTGCACAAATGTTAATGATCTTTGATACTGGAGTCTCTTGTCAGTTTTGGAGGGGTGTTGTAAAAACACTTACTCTGGCATTACAGGTACTGAATGTGGACTGTGGATAAATGGGGAGACCTTTTTCCCCTGTTAAACCAAGTTATGATTAGTTCTTATAAATAACAGATTCAATTAAGAATACTTTAAAATATAGAAATAAAACTGAGATGTTGCATTGCTTCAAATCAAATATTACTTTGCCCCTGCCCCCCATTTTTAATTCTGCCAAAAACATCAAAAGATCAAGATGTGAAAAAAATTGAGAACTTTTGATCTATTGTCATTTAAGAAATTCCAAAACATTGGTAGTAAGATTTTTCTGTTTTGCAGTGAGATATAATTTTGGTGGTCTGGAATTCATGTAAATTTGCTAGTTACTCGCTCAAGAATGATACAACTTAAGAGCTTTCCTGAAGCGTCAAATGATGGCCTCTGTCTGTGGAGAAGGAACAATGCTTAGAGCATGTAACTGAAGTATTTTTTCATGTGTTTTATTGTTTTGTTTTTTCCATGTTGAGATGTAGTTCTTAAATGACTTACAGTTGATATATTTTGTTTTTTTAAGAGCATGTTGACCTACATGATTTTTGTGGGAAGGCTCCTAGGCCTACATAGAGTAAAACAGATGCCAGGGAAATGTAAGAGTCTGTGTAGTAGTTTAGACATAGGAGCAATTTACTACAAAGTATCAGCAAGATACTAGAAGTTAGCTTAGTCTTGTTTTGTCACACACTACACTGACACGGCTAATCTTTCATTGTCAGTAAGGTCAGAGTTATGTAGTTAGATCTAGAAGGAAAAGATGCTTAAATGTCAGAGCTAGAAGGACTGAAACTGCTGAGAATTACTATTTCTTTCCTGTATGGGCACTTACAAGTCTTTGGTTTAAAATAAGCTTTATACTGTGTTGCTGAAGGGATGCTCTTTCATGACTGTTCAATGCTGCTGTTGGAGTTGAATCTCTTTTGTAAGTATTTGTAATATTATGTTAGGCGATAGGGTGTTCAATATTAAATATAGTTTTATCATTATTTTAGTTATTTCTGAACATTTTGTTCAGCTTGTGTTCTGAAAACTGTGGAACTTGGTATTTTATAGAGCTGATCACATTCAGTTTCCAGATGAATGTGATTCTTTTCCAGACCTTTTAAGATGGCTCTTTGGATAGCACTGAGGTTGCATTTGGATGGCCTTCACACTGTTTTAGCCAGATCCATGGCAAATCTCTCATTTATTACTCTCGGCAGCTTGAAAAAGGGAGTGCTAAGTGATTTGGATAAATAGGCAGGAAGAAGTACAGGCAGTTCCTTAGCTTGCACATTAATTTAGCTGTAGTGAAAGATATCTTCTATGCTGTAATTTTAGGACAGTTAGTCCCACTTAAAAATTGCAAGGTCAGAAGTAATGCTGACAAATATTCATTGTCCAGATTCTTTCAGAAGAAATGTCTACCCCATGAGCTCTTTCAACCACCTGCCAAAGTGAAATACATTATGCAATTCTGAACAATATTTGGAAACACTAGAGAACAAGAAATTGTTCTCCAAACACTAACAAAACCAAGAAATTTTTCAGATGTGTGAAATGCAATCTGTTAAGCCATGAAAGTTTTTATGGGTCTTTGACCAAGATTGATTTTGAAGCTATTCCATTTTAGTCATATTTTGGCTAAGATTGTTAATTATTCAGTGGTTAAAAAAAATAGCAGCAAATGATAGCAATAGTAAGCGATGCAAATGGTCAGGAGAATTGTGATATTTTGCAATTTGTTTTTGGTTATGTCTTGAGTCAATATTACAAATTGTTTGGCAATCAAAAAAAAAAAACTTTGTTCCTGTACGTGATCCTTTTAAAAAATGAGATTCTAAATAGCATGGTGCTATGCTAGGGATAGTAACTTCACTGAAATGTGTAGCTCTTCTCTGTAGTCTTTGCACTGCTAAATATGCTATCTCTCCCTGCATTCCTGGAAGGAAACTCTGCTTCTGCGCATACTTTTAACTAGCTCTGGAACTTAAATACAGTTATTTATCTTAATATTTTTACATTTTTAACTAATAAAAATAATTTTTTTCTTCCAATTTTTTCCCTTGGGTTTTTACAAGCTCTTCCAAGCAGAAGTGTGGGAATTTGATTATACTATTTACATTTGTAAATGACTTGTTTATTGCTAAACCCACACTTAACATAAGTAGAAACACTAAAGTAACTAAAGCTGAACAAACTAAGAACTTGACCATTTTGCAGAACAGAAATTACAGTTAACACATTGGGGGGGGGAAATAAAATACTGGTATTTACTGCATGTTATCCAACTTCTTTACAAGCATCCTTACTTTATTAATCTTCTATATTGACCCTTATTGCTATACAATTAGGCTATACAATTAGGCTATCCTTATTGCTGTACAATTAGGCTAGAAGTGTTTTGATTCACTAGTCTTACATAGATTGAAGTAATAAGATAATTTTGTGATTTTAAGACAATGAAAGCCACATAGAGAAGGATGTCTTATTGGATGTCAACTTTTTTTTATTTTTTGCAGATCTGAAAGTCACTGAGCTGGGAAAAAGTAAAATATACTTATTTCAGTTTGAACTTCTGGGATTTCTTAGTTAGTATTTTAGGCAGTTGTGTTGGCACTGCAAAATAGAACATGTTTTACAGGACAATGTCAGCAGGTGCTGAAAAATTAGCATTGAACTAACTGGGGAGACTTTTTGCCCTGTTTGCTATATTGATAAAATATTTAGACTCCAATAATGATGGTTGTAATGAAGCTTCCATTTTGAGTAGATAATTTCCTTTTCAATGAATATTCTGAGAAGTTGTATTTAAAGGTAATTTTTATTGTTTAATGACTGTTAAATGAATATTGTGAAGATTTCAAGATATTACCTACTAAAAGTCTATGGGATTCAGGTTGGAAGGGACCAGGTCTTTAGTCCAATGTCCTTCTCTAAGCAGGATGAGCTATGAGATCAATCCAGGTTGCACAAGGCTTTATCCAATGAAGTCTTGCAAAGCCTATTTGGACAATCCACTTTACTGCTCGACTTCCCTCATGGAGAAAAAGGTTCTTCTTATAGCCAGTCAAAATTTCTGCTCAGCATTTAAAATTTCAGAAGATTTGAGGGAATAATTAATTTAATAGTCTCTTGCTAATACTCAGTAGGTAGTAAAAATAAAAAAAGTAAGTTCAAGTCATATTTAATAAAAAGGAGTAGTCTGACAATTAAAAAAATAATGGAATTATTCTTTCATAACTTTTATAGAGGAAACCAGACTAGTTTCAGAAATATAACTGCTTGGTGGGCTTAATAAACATACTGAGAGGAATTGATTTTCCAACTTCAAGATAGGTTAGCTTTGAAAGACCAGATTACAAAATCAAGACTTGAATAATGTATGGAAAGTTAAGACTTAGGAAATCAGCAAGGAATTCCTTTTGACAATCAGGTAGTTTTAATATGGAATTAATAGCCTAGTTTGAAGAATTCATACTTCAGGAAAGGAATCTGACAGGTGCATCCCTTTGTGAGATGGATCGCTGTTGCTGCAGTCCATTTTTTTCTTCCAGCTAGTACTGAGTCTTTTGTGATTCTTTGTTGGCAAAACTACTAAAATAAACTGCACCTGCTCCACTCTTACATATTTTAAGGTATGGGGAACTAAGTATGTATGTGTGTAGACAGCCTGGACAGACACTGGTGACTAATCCCAACTTGTATACAATAAGAGTAATGTCATTTGTGAAGAGCCGCTGTAAAATAAGTTACTGTTCTCATGGTATTCAGCCATTCATTCATTTAGTTGCTGTTGTCATTAAAATGATTTGTAAAAAATTGACTAGACAGAAAATTACTGTGTATGCCACACAGACTTCTTTTGTCTTGAATACAACAAGTATTTCTGCCTGCTCTGTATTGTACAGAGAAGAAGATGAAACAAAGATTTATATTCTGGCTTGGATGTAGGGGTTCTACTTTCTGGTGCAGACTGACTTCAGATATCAGTCTGAGGTGCAGGTATTCCATTTGCCTGCACATTTTTATTTTTTTAAAGAAAATCAAGTTCAGTTCCTTTTGGTCTTGACATTAAGGGATGTTTGGGTAGATATCCTCTCACAAACTTGGACAAGATCTCAGTCATGTTATTCTTCTTGCAGACTTATTCTCTGTTCACTTCTTTTAAACTGATCTTTCTTATAACAGTCATTGCTTCTGTTGCCATTGTGTTCTGTCACTCTGTGCATTTCTCTTCCTCTCAGCTCACAGGCAGTCTACAAAATTAATTAGCTTCAAAATTTTTTAGCTGTAGAACACAGTAGCAGCCTGTTTGATGGAATTCATGCATGTCATCTGGAGAACTACCACAGATGTTCAGTGCTTAATTGCCTTTGCATTGTTCTTTAAGCACTGACAATCAAATTAGTTGCTATCATTTCCTGAAGAGGAGAAATCCTTTATTGTAATGTGTTTTCACACATGCTTATAAAAACAAACACTAGACAGATAACACTAAATAGATTATTTTCAGTTTGCCTTTAAGACAAAAATTCCTTTTGATACTAATCAGGATTAAAAATAATTTGAATGGAGTGATTGTCTTTCTTTTCAACCCTCAAAAGAAGTCAGCAGGTGGATTTTATTCCATTGACTGAAGACGCTTATAATTATTGTGTTGAACTACTGAAATTTACCTCTCTGTGTAAATACAACTCTGTGGTTACCCAAATACTTTGTGATTGTTTAATTGGGCCCAAGCACAGGGCATATTGTTCTCATCAGGAAAAATAAGTTGTAACAGTACATGCTTAAGTGTTTCAATCATTTTCTCAGAAATTTTGTAAAAATATCAACCAGAGTAACAAAAGAATAACTTTCTTCATATTTTGATTCTATTATTTGATAATATTATGATTTTACTGAAAAGATTTGTGCTACCTATAAAATATATGATGATAATTCAGCAAATTAAGTATTAACAATTATTGTGAAAAGAATAAAGAACCTTACTATGCCATTGAGTAAACTGGGCATATGTAGCTACATCTTCAATAGTTTGTATCATTCTGGCCACCCTGTCTCAAAAGGTTTTAGGAGAATTGGAGAAAAGAAGCAAAGACCATCAAAAAAATATGAGGCTTTCTTTAAAAGGAATGACTAAGTTGAGGGCTTTCTTACTTGGAGGAGTCAAATTTTGCTACAGATTGTATGGAGGGCATAAATAAGGAACAATCATCCACTGCATCTTTCAGTGCAAGAACTAGAGGTTGCCCAGTAAGCTTAGAAGAAGAAAGGCTCAAAACAAGTAGAAGGGAGGCAGCCCTTTATGCAAGAGTTAGCTGATGTTGAAACTCCATGGCAAGTCACTTCATGGAAGTTGGTCATATGCATAGATGGAAGGGTTGACTAGGCAAGTTCACAGAAGAAGAATCCTGTGGGAGTTACTAAATACCCAGAAGCAAATGTCTCAAAAAGTTGAAGCCAAAAATTTTTGAAATTGGGAGAGTATTGGGGTAATCGCCGTTTTGTGTTTGCACTGCTGTTGTTCTTTCTTGGACATTATCCTAGATCATCATGAAGGCAGGGTATTAGGGTAGTGAAGACTTCGGCTTGGCCCATGTTGCAATTCTTATGTTCTTAATTTTGTACCAGGTGTAGTCTGTCATCCTAAAGAACTTCTACTTTTTACAACCTACCCCAAATACCAAGCCTTGAATTCCATATAAAGTGTGGATAAGATAGTGATGTTTTGAGTATAAAAATGTGTGTGATCAGCTGAGAGACCTGTAAACGAATCATTTACAATATTCAGAAAGTTAGAAAAGGAAGAAATGCCATATCCACAGCAAAACTTAAAAATGTATTTGCAATATGTTACTGCTATAATTGATCTCATTTATTTCTGTACAATAGAACTAAAACTTGGTTAGTAATCATAGCTGCTAGCTGTGTTTCCCTCCTGCCAAAGGTCTAGACTAGTGGCTTCCTATAAATGGTTTAGCATAATATTTTCTGCTGTGTGGCAGGATGCCCCCAACCACACCTATGTAATTAGTTCTGCTAGTCTTCTTTTTCCCAGACTTTGTTGCATTAGCACACTCTAAAAAGCATTGCCCTACAAGATGCTTGAGCTGCTCTGAGTGAATGTCCTTTAAACAAAGTCTTTGTGTATTGATTGCCAGGCTTTTCCTGAATGCACCAATAGAAGAATTATTAGCAACGTATTTGGAGTAGATATGCAGAAATTTCTGTTCTGTTCTTTAGGCCAGCTTTAGCTAATCACTTCTATGTAATTCCATCTGAATTTTGGCTCAGGACTGAGAATGCAGTAAAACTGTGGAATCACTTTTGAGGAACAGAATACAGCAAGTTAAGTATTACCTGTGTCCTGGTGACAGTGCAAATGCTGAATCTCTCAATTGTCTCTGAATGGTAGTGAAGTCATGATTGACAGTCAAGTAGGTAGCTCTACATTCTTTATGCACTAGTATAAAAATTTTTACTGTGGACCAGGAACTATCCCATGGAAAGAAAATTAGATATGCCACAGAAAAGTTTTGAAACACTCCTTGTAGTTGTACTAAATTTAAAATCTGATTATTTTTATAGGTTCATGGTCCCCTGCTTGCAGGCTTTGGGCCTTAGTGTCATAATTAATTTTCAAATTTCTACAATTTTGAAATCTACATATGGTTTATCCAGTTAAAGGATGCCTGATTGAGAAGTCTCAGTGTTGAAGGGGACCTAAAGCCTGGCTTGAAAGAGAATTAACATATTCTGAAGAAGGATGAATTCATCTGAGATTGGGCTACAACTTCTAGAACACCTGGAACTCCTTCTGTATGATCGCATATAGTGTCTGTACGATCACATATAGTGTCTGTACTGCTATCAGTAAAATTACTCAAATACACTGAACACACTTGACAGAGCTCTTTAACTAGCTTGGGAGCTGATGCAGAAGCACAGAACTTGGTGCAGGGGGTGTAAAAATGGAAAGAAATAAGACAGATCCTTGGGTAGCTATCCTAGGCTGAGCCTGTTGTAGCTATGACTGCCATGTGCATAACCCTCTAAATTATGTTTATAGCAGCATAGGCCTATTTGTATAAGCTAGTTGATGATATATGTATATCATGTATAAACTAGAGCAATCAGTCAATCCCTGGTAATCTCAGAGCTGGGGAGAGAGAAGTCTGCTGGAACTTCTGTCCACTGAGGATCAGAAAAGAAAGCACATGGAGGAAGGAGGAATGGGTTACAGCATCAAGCCTGCGCATATTGGATACAGAATAGAAAAAAGGAAGAGAGAACTTGTAGTGTTGGAGAAATCAAGGCACAACAGATGGTGAAGTGACATTGCCAGACAAAGGCCTGCAAGGGGCAGACTTTGGAACCACAAGTGCCCGGCTGTTTCTTCAGTGCTAGAAGTTTGCTTATAAAGCTGTCTATAGTAATACTAGAGTCTGCGTTGTCAACTAAAATAGTCTATTGAGTTTGTACAGTGTTTGTTTGCTTTCGTGATATTGTGATTGAACTGATACTTTCTTACTTTGTAGTCATGTATGGTCTACAGAAAGATGCTGATGAGAAGAAGAATCTGGGAAAGAGAAGTATTCTGTCTTTTCCTGAGTTTCAAATTCTGTTAACAATATGTCAGCAGACAGCAAGGAATTGCCTGTATTTTTATACTACCTAATTTTAATCCACTTAATAGTACTTTCATAGGAGCAAAGATTGTTCTATGATAAGTGTTGTATGTGAACCAGTCAACATTACTGATGTTGTGTGAGCTGTTTAGCTCGTGATCTAACATTTTTTAGCACTTGTTATTCTCTACTTTCCATTATTTTTTTTTTCTCTTTTCATTGCTGTAGCTGGTAAGGACACATTTCTGTATGAGGATAATGGCTTACTTTGGAAAAGGAAGCTTTTAGTCTGAATGGCTGCGGAATAGACCCTGAAAAGTGCCAAAAATGTACATAAATATAGATAATCTTAGAAAACAGAAGACTACTAAAAAACATGAATGTATTATTTCCTCAAAATAACAAGCTTTTACAGCTAGTCCTGTGATTTTTGGTATGATGACTTTTTCTCAGTGATTTGAAATGGTATATCATGGCCTAGGGTATGTCTTAAGCTGAGAACTATCTCAGGATCTTCATCTAGTCTTTAGAACTATTTTTGTTTACAAACTCACTTATGAGATCCTTTATTTTAATGTAATTAGTATCTTTTGCAATAGCTCTGCTGTATGCTTGCATGACACATCAGCATAGTATTGAAGAAAAAACCTCACTGTAGATGTATTTTTCATGAACTTAGTTGAAAATCTTTTTGGACACTAAGAGTGGAATTTGCATTGAGAGAATCTTACTAAATCATCACCTCAGAGTCAGCTTTGTACGTAGGTCCTAAGTACCCCAATAATACTACTGATTATGGTAAATTTGTAACTGTTATTCTAATGTTACATTGCTAAAATTGATGAAGACAAATGACAGCATTAAAAATTGTTTCAGTACAGTTTATTTTTACTGTTCTGACTGCATTTGCAGTTTAGAAAAAGTAGTGTTGAAATGTTTCATCTAGTATAATTTAAAATATTTCTTTCATATAAATCAGGAGAATTAGAACTTATAGCAGTAATAGTTTTTCTAGCAGTAACTCAGTTTCATTTATCTGCCCAAGCTAAGTATCAGAATAAAGCCAGACTTTGGTTGTCTATGGCAGTTTTAAAGACATGGAAAACTAATAATAGAAAAAGCTATTTCTGTTGAGTGAAGTGTAATGTGTGTATTATGCTTTTCCTTCCTTGGTTTAAATAGCTCTTTTTGGTTTGAGGTTTTTGAGGAAGAAACCAAATAAGACGTGTACTTTATTTTAAGGCAGAGTGCTGTTGCGGTGTACCACTTTCTGTAAGGCTAAGAATATGCTGTAGTAAAGCTTTTAGAAAGACATAAAAATCTATTGTGTTGTAAAGAGTATTGGTGTTTGTGACCTGTGCAAACCTAATGAATGACCAACTTACCTTAAGAGTGATGAACTGTTGGAGAGTTGTGATAACAAAGCTTTTTACAAAAACTGATCAAAAGTCAGTATTTGTTTTATGATTATTTGTCCACACAATTATCTGGCATTTGTGACATCGTCTACACTTAGAAAAGAATTACTTTTTAATCATAGCCAAATGTATGTACGTATGCAGAAACTACAAGCTACTCTCTGTTTTTTTAATTTTTATTTCCCATAATTTAGAAATAGGAGTTCAAATTGTCAGATAGCTTGAGGCTTTTGAACCCTTTAAGGCAAGTCGGAGATTTCAGTTTGATTCTGCAGTAGTTCAGTTTATGGTTCTAGGTGCTGGAACTAGGTTAACTTAATTTTTTAAAATAGGATTTTTTTTCTCTGGTCTTCTAACACTTATTCAAATATGTGACATATATGATTGGGTGCATAGATAAATCATGTTCCATAGAATGAAGAATAAAAAATAAAAATTCAAGTTCTAATGAACCTGTTAGGTTTATCATTGAGCAAGGGTGTATGGAAAGGACAGTCCTTATTTGAATAGCTTATTGTCAAAACTTACAGTAATAAAAAGCAAGTGCCAAAAAGTGTAATGTGGCTTAAAACAAGTGAAAAATAAAATTATCATTTCAGAGATAACATGTTTAGAAATTTCCCTAAAAATGAACTCTTAATAATTTGTACTAATTAGCTCTGTCTAATTAGTCAGGACAGAACCATTTCTTAGGCTTTATTTTGTTTTCTGACAACCTTTTCAAGCAGGTTAATTGGCTAATCCTGTAGTAGTATTTATGTATATATGAAGTACATATTCAGCTGTCTCAAAGTTTTGAAGAGTTTTATGTCCAGTCATATCTATTTGTCGGTTTTGTCTAGCCTGATCCAGCCACTTTGGTAGGTTTTTTTTCTTCAGCAATTTGCTGTGATTATATTTTTTGTTTCCTAAACTCCTTTTCATTAAGAAATATTCCTTCAAAAGCATCAGTTACTTCTGTCAATGTTTGTCTTAAATATTACTCAGGCATATTGGCAGCTTTCAGGTAGTTGTAGAGTAGGTTTATGTGCTTAAAAGTAAGTAGCTTGTATTTCATACTGGTTTTGAACAATTTACGTTTCTAATAAGAATTTTCATGCTTTATTAATTTATCATACTTAAAAAAAAATATACTGTGGGTTATTCTTGTTGATTAGTTGCTTTTTATTTTTAAAGTGTATACAATGCTAGTATTTGTATTTGTTTCCAGTTCTGTTGAAGGATTATTTCTATCTCAGTGTTAATTTGATGCAAATAGTCCTTCTTTCTGGGCATTTGGAGTAACATACAGCTAGCAATAACAATGCTTTATAGAGACTTTTTTCCTTTAGTGGGCCATTTCACATAAACAGACTGCTGGAAAGGGCAATATTATCCTTGAATGTATAAATTAGCATTAACATGTAAGAAGTAGTTAATTTTGCCTTTGTATCTACTTATCTTAGTACCACTATTAGAACAACTTTTCGAATTGTAATGCACATTCTTCAGAAAGCTTAAAAGCCCTAATGCTCAAAGGAAGGTGGCAGAAAGGCCACAGTGTGGTGATGTGATGCTGGCAAAGTTCTATTTATTCATCTGATTTAAAAGACAAGTAAAATATTTCAGGGTGAAAGAGGTCACTGTTGGAACAGAGGTACTGAACTTTACTGATAAAGGCAACATCCCCAGATGGGTGTGGAAATGATTTTTTTGAAGATTGAAGAGGAATTAGTGAAGTGCTAAAGACATGGGAAGAAAAATCAATTAAATACTAGGATGTTACCTCTACCTCTGAAGTTCCATAAGCCACAGAGCTGGGGGCTTCTATCAGGGAAGATACCAGTCTGTGCTGTCCTGTTATCTCTGGAAATGCTCACAAACGGCTGCTGTGGAGACAAAGGCAGATGAACTGGATAACTCAGTACAGATATTCCGAAATTATGTTGAAAACAACTCATAATGTTAGATTGAATAGCTTTTAAGAATCAACTTTTTATTCTGTCTAGCTTCTGGAATAAATTACTTACCTTCTTATGCTGGGGTGGGTAGAGGTGTGGTTGTCATTGTGATGCTTTCTAGCCTTTGAATCTGTGAATTTGTACATTTTTTTTTTTAATAATGGAATACACTTACTTACACAGAACTCTGTGTGAACTTCATAGCTGCACAATTACATGCATTACGCCTGCAAGCTGACAGGTTGCAGACATCAGAATCACAGAATCAGAGAATGTTAGGAGTTGGAAGACCTCGAAAGATCATTTAGTCCAACCTCCCTGCCAGAGCAGGACCACCCAGAGCAGGTCACGCAGGAATGCATCCAGTTGAAGATTGAATGTCTCCAGAGAAGGAGACTCCACAGCCTCTCTGGGCAGCCTGTTCCAGTGCTCTGTCACTCTCACAGTGAAAAAGTTCTTCCTTCTGTTCACCCGGAACCTCCTGTGTTCCAACTTGCACCCGTTCCTCCTTGTCCTATCACTGGACATCACTGAGAAGAGCCTGGCTCCACCCTCCTGACACTCACCCTTTACATATTTGTAAACATTAATGAAGTCACCTCTCGGTCTTCTCCAAGCTAGAGAGACCC
>VZRW01005237.1:0-10989 GCA_013398125.1 Aegotheles bennettii
GCAGAACCGCACTAGTGACTGGTCACCAGTCTGATGCTACTCCATTCACAATCACTCTTTGTGCTCNGTAAGCCTGTTGCTCATCCATCGTGTGACTCAGTTGGAGTCTAGTGTTGTTTAACATCTTTGTTGGTGACATGGGTGATGGGATTGAGTACATTTTCAGCATGTTTGTCAATGACACCAAGTTGACACACTGGAGGCAAGGAATGCCATTCAGGGAGACCTGAACAGTCTTGACAGGTGGGCCTGTACAAAGAGCGTGAAGTTCAACAAGGCCAAGTGCAACATCCTGCATGTGGGTCAGGGTAATCTCAAGCATAAATACAGGCTTTGTTGAGAATGAACTGAGAATATCCCTGAGGAAAAAGACTTGGGCATGTTGATTGATGGGAAGATCAACATGAGCCAGCCAAGTGTGTTTGAAGCCTAGAAATTCAACCATATTGTGGACTGTATTCAAAGAAATATGGCCAGCAGGTCAAGGGAGGTGACTCTCCCCTTCTACTCTGCTCCCCTGAGATCCCACCTCTAGTACTCTGTCCAGCTCTGGAGTTCCCAACATAAGGACATGGAGCTGTTGGACTGAGACTAGAGGAAGCCCGCGAAGATGATCAAAAGGCTGGAGCATCTCTCTTCTGAAGACAGGCTGAGAGAATTGAGGTTGTTCAGCATGAAGAAAAGAAGGCTCTAGGGAGACCTTCTAGCAGCCTATCAGTACCTGAAGGGGACTTACAAGAAATCTGGAGAGGGACTTTTTATAAGGACATGTAGTGATAGGACGAGAAGGAAAACGTTTAAACAGAAAGAGGGTAGATTTAGATTAGATATTAGGAAGACATTCTTTAATGCAAGAGTGGTGAGACTCTGGCACAGGTTGCCCAGAGAATCTGTGGCTGTCCCCTCCCTGTAAGTGTTCAAGACCAGGTTGGATGGGGCTTGAAGCAACCTGGTCTAGTGGCAGGTGTCCCTGCCCATGGCAGAGTTGTTGGAACTGAATGATCTTTAAGGTTCATTCCAACCCAAACCATTCTGTGATTCTATGATTCCATGATTCTATGATTCTATCATTCTACGAACTGTGCACAAAGAAATATGCTCTGATTTAATTATCACATATCATATGCATGTGTGAAAGACAGGTCATAAGTTCCTTCCTGTAGGGAAACAAACTGGTCCAGGTATAATTATTCAATCTCCAAATGCAGACTTGAATTGTTTGAGTGAGAGTAAGAGCAAACAATCCAAATACTCAATAAAAAAATGCCATATGGTTTTCTTAGATAATTTCTTTCTCAGAAGAGATCAAGGTGTTTTTATCAGTAGTTTCTGTCTTCACAAGGAGAAACACAGTTCCTCCTGTTAGACTTTATGAAAAGTTAGCTTAACGTAACATGAGAATATTAAATTCTGTTTCAGCATAGATTGTAAAGATTTATTTTGGGATGTTGCAGATAATATATATTGTGTTGAATTTTTGAAATCACATAAATTGCTCTATGTGCAAGACTACAGCTCTTATGTGTCACCACCTTCGGTCTATTTAAATGCTGCTGCACAGAAACAGTTTCTTTAACATATATCATGTAATGGAACTGCAATTGAAATAGCTCCTAGAAAGTCAAATTCATCACTATTAACTACTTACCACTGACATTCTTACTAAGGAATTGACATTTTCAAATGGTGAGCCTAGGGAAACCTCTTGTCATTAAAAAGGTACTCCTTGTGAATCAGTTATTTTAGATTATAACAAATACCGGAGTTGATACTACTATCACCCACAGTAACAGGATCAAAGTATGTAAATTTCAACATTATCCATAGTCATTACTGCTTTACAGTCTTTTCCTGATTTAAAATAATCAACTGCTTAAAATTTTGCTTTTAATCATTATATACCTATAGAAACATAATAAGCTTCAAAGTTATGTTTAACTTTTTCTTTTTTTTTTCCTCACTCAAATAAATTTTAATTTTTTATCAGGAGTTGAAGTAAGAAATCAATCTAAAAGAAACAGGGGGGCAGAACTTATATTCAAATTCTGTGCCTGTTTCTTTGCTGTATTTGGCTCTGCTTTGCCTTCTTTACCTGCCTTACATTGCCAAGCATATGATTTGTGAGCATTTCAGATATGTGATATTTATTTTGTGGGTTTTGGTGACATTTTCTCATTCTTTTGTATAACTTTATTAATTCTGTGGGCTCAGAAAGAGTTTTGGAATCTAAAGTTTTTATGATAATTATTTTATTTTTTATTTTTATTTAAGTAATTTCTTAGTTTACTTACTGTACTTGTTATTGCTCAAGACAAACTAGCACTAAACAGTGCCATTAAACTCTATATTCTGGCTTGAACACTCCTCTGAAAGCTGTCTTTGATTTGATTCCTGTCACTCTAATGAATATACTCTGTACAAGATTAAATTCTTCATACATTCAAATTCTTTGTGTTCTAAATACCAATGCAAAATGCACTTTTCCTACATGATATTCACCTGTTAATTCAGTTTCCACATTACATTACTAAAACTGACTTGACTTCTTTTTCACTTATAATATTCCTGCTTTATGAAATATTAAATACATGATTGTATAAAGTTCAAAATAAACCTTGGATCAACTGATGTTTTGAGTATTTCCACTCCCAGCCTCATTTCCTCATCTTCATAAATCTTTGGAAATCCATTTATCTCCATTAATATCTCTAATTCTGTTTTTTTCTCTCTGAGAACTCATACTGGAATGACCATTTTAGCCTTCTACAAGAAAGGAGCAAAATTCAATTGGCTTACATAAAGGATTGGAAACTTCGAGGTGGCTGTGCTTCATGGAGCGTCAGAGCATAGTATACTACTGTTGAAGCACTGCCGGTGAAGATATTACCACATGGTGATACCACTGCTTCTCACCATTTTTTATAAAGACATGGAAAATGCAGATGTTGTTAGCTTTGTCCTGCTCTCACATTTCATGAAAGAAGGAGACTCCTGGCTGGGCCAGCATTGTTGCTGTTCTCATATCAAGTGCTAACAACACTCAGAAAAACGAGGAGCATCTTTGTGAAAGAGGGAATCTCTTTGTTCCCAAATTGAGTGAAAGAAAAAAATGGGAACTATTTCTCAGAATCTTAGTCAGATATTCTCTAATATGACTGTATCCTACTATATTTGTCTCACTTTTTTGTCTTTATATATTTTTTTATGAACAGGGAAATGGTTCAGAAGAGGACTAGAGGATATGCTTTCTGGAAATCACAACTGAAGTGGGAGGGCTGCCTAGCAATGCACAGTACCAATCGTAGATCATCTAGCCTCAATTCAGTGATGAACTACACAAGTGGCCCTTTAGTCTGCAATTATTCAGTCTTCTCAGCTTCTCCATTTCTTTTTGCCCTTACTATAATTTTTATTTTTTTAATATTTTTTTTAGTATAGACCTCAAACCTGCCCAGCTTTCCAGAACATAACCTGGTACTAGGCATCCTATGTTCAATTTTAATGGAAAGCTCTGTAATTGAGACCTCTAGGAAATAACAAACATAATATTTATAATAATGTACAACTTTATAGAAGAATTAATTATTTGATGCCTTGTGAAGGCACTGACAAATTGTGAAAAACAGTTTAATGGCTTAGTCTGACAGCCTAAGAAATCAACTTGNAGAACTTATATTCAAATTCTGTGCCTGTTTCTTTGCTGTATTTGGCTCTGCTTTGCCTTCTTTACCTGCCTTACATTGCCAAGCATATGATTTGTGAGCATTTCAGATATGTGATATTTATTTTGTGGGTTTTGGTGACATTTTCTCATTCTTTTGTATAACTTTATTAATTCTGTGGGCTCAGAAAGAGTTTTGGAATCTAAAGTTTTTATGATAATTATTTTATTTTTTATTTTTATTTAAGTAATTTCTTAGTTTACTTACTGTACTTGTTATTGCTCAAGACAAACTAGCACTAAACAGTGCCATTAAACTCTATATTCTGGCTTGAACACTCCTCTGAAAGCTGTCTTTGATTTGATTCCTGTCACTCTAATGAATATACTCTGTACAAGATTAAATTCTTCATACATTCAAATTCTTTGTGTTCTAAATACCAATGCAAAATGCACTTTTCCTACATGATATTCACCTGTTAATTCAGTTTCCACATTACATTACTAAAACTGACTTGACTTCTTTTTCACTTATAATATTCCTGCTTTATGAAATATTAAATACATGATTGTATAAAGTTCAAAATAAACCTTGGATCAACTGATGTTTTGAGTATTTCCACTCCCAGCCTCATTTCCTCATCTTCATAAATCTTTGGAAATCCATTTATCTCCATTAATATCTCTAATTCTGTTTTTTTCTCTCTGAGAACTCATACTGGAATGACCATTTTAGCCTTCTACAAGAAAGGAGCAAAATTCAATTGGCTTACATAAAGGATTGGAAACTTCGAGGTGGCTGTGCTTCATGGAGCGTCAGAGCATAGTATACTACTGTTGAAGCACTGCCGGTGAAGATATTACCACATGGTGATACCACTGCTTCTCACCATTTTTTATAAAGACATGGAAAATGCAGATGTTGTTAGCTTTGTCCTGCTCTCACATTTCATGAAAGAAGGAGACTCCTGGCTGGGCCAGCATTGTTGCTGTTCTCATATCAAGTGCTAACAACACTCAGAAAAACGAGGAGCATCTTTGTGAAAGAGGGAATCTCTTTGTTCCCAAATTGAGTGAAAGAAAAAAATGGGAACTATTTCTCAGAATCTTAGTCAGATATTCTCTAATATGACTGTATCCTACTATATTTGTCTCACTTTTTTGTCTTTATATATTTTTTTATGAACAGGGAAATGGTTCAGAAGAGGACTAGAGGATATGCTTTCTGGAAATCACAACTGAAGTGGGAGGGCTGCCTAGCAATGCACAGTACCAATCGTAGATCATCTAGCCTCAATTCAGTGATGAACTACACAAGTGGCCCTTTAGTCTGCAATTATTCAGTCTTCTCAGCTTCTCCATTTCTTTTTGCCCTTACTATAATTTTTATTTTTTTAATATTTTTTTTAGTATAGACCTCAAACCTGCCCAGCTTTCCAGAACATAACCTGGTACTAGGCATCCTATGTTCAATTTTAATGGAAAGCTCTGTAATTGAGACCTCTAGGAAATAACAAACATAATATTTATAATAATGTACAACTTTATAGAAGAATTAATTATTTGATGCCTTGTGAAGGCACTGACAAATTGTGAAAAACAGTTTAATGGCTTAGTCTGACAGCCTAAGAAATCAACTTGTTTGCTCTTCACAACTGAAAAAGTTGCTTAAATGTCTCAAATTTCCAAGGTTATATACAAGAGCTTTACATACTATTTGTATGTAAAACTAAGGACTCAAGTTTGCAAATAATTTCTATTCAATCATGGGGGAAAAACATATAAATGCTTGTGAGAAATGAAAGGGTTTAGAAACATTTGGGTTTAAAATTCACACAAGTAAATCATAATTGCATACTTATTAGTCATAAAACTAAGTCAAGAATATAGGTATTAATCTAAATTACTCTAAAACATCCTCGTTTTTTATGTGTAGGAATCTTGGATATTTTTTAATTAATTTCTGTTACCTGCCGTGATATCCGTCGGTGTTCTTCCTGATTTATGAAGACCAATTTTAACTTTCCCATTAGTCAGATATAAGAGGAAACCACCTGGAGCCTGGTGTAGTTTACTAGATAATAGAAGTCCCTCTTTGTTCCAGGTGCGAAATTGGAAACTGATGAATACTTCATCTTGCCCTGATGTGCCTGGCAGTGCCAGGTAGCTACTGGAGCTCAGAAATGTAACAGGAACCACCTGTGGCTCCAAACATGAGAAGGACATGTTGCCCTAGAAAGAAATGAAACAAATATGTCATTAGGAACACCCAAGGAACTTGTGAACATTTTTTATGGAAGCTACAGAGTGCATGGAACCTAATATTCGTAATACTTGAATGTGTTCATCTAAAAATCAAGTATGAATATGTAAGAACATCATCGGTTTGAGTAATGTTTACCTGATACTATATCAGACCAGCAAAGTGGTTATTTAACAAGGATTCTATGATAACATAGATACTTTCTGGCACATTTACATTACACATATCTCCTAAATAGTTTTAAAAGTAACACAACAGTTTAAATCATTTGAGATAAAGTTTATGAAATTTGCTATGACAATAATTTCATAGTTCCCCTTTCACTTGTCTACACAGTGCCACCTATAACTGCTGTCTCCCCAGCATCCATCAGCATCACGAACAGGATACTATATGGAGGTATCAGCTTAGTTAATTCTAGAGTATTGCAGATGAGCTTCACAAGAGAAGAGATGCCTGTTACCCATTTTATTCTGGGTCTGAGGGCCAAATTTGGTTGTTTATATTCTGAACTGAAATCTAAATCAAAATATTTGGCACTTGAAAGCATTTCATATTTTGTTAATTATTTTGAACTGATTATTTCCATCATATTTCTGCATTTCCTGATGCTAAATTAATAAATACTGCAAATAGAAATGACTCTTGTGCTATTGTAAAAAAAAAAACAACTTAGTAAAACTTATGCAAAACTTCTATAACACAGAAGAAAGTGGATGTGTTATTGTAACCATTTCTCTAAACGGTTGGAATTTGTCTAATACTACTGTTATCTGTGTCACAATAATTGCTTTAAACCCACCAACATAAGCTACAGCTCTTCAAACACATGGCTGTATAAACTGTCAAACATAACTTATGTGTTGAAATTATAATTCTCTGGAAAAAACAGAGTGGATCAGTGTCCTCAGTACTGGAAGGCTTTTTAAATATACTGCTGGTGTTCTTACTAGTCAGGTACAAAAATCAAAGCCGGGGCTTCAGTAACATCTGATGTGTCTTATTTTACTCACTGGCTTTTGTACATACAGTGAGACACCACACAACAGTGAGATATCACATACATCTAAATGTAAATTAAAGAGTCAAAGAATAAAGTGCATGCTGTATTGTCTACTAGATGAGTCTGTACAGCAACAAATATAAAGTAACCCAATTAGTTAATTACTTGATTTTTCTTTTATTAAACAATATAGATTTTACTAGAACTATGTGTTAACAGAGTGCATATGAAAGTGGCTGTGGTCTTTAACTGCTCTCTATTTTACTTACTTATCTTGCTTAACTAAGAATCTCTTACCACAAAGTAGATTTGAGATTTATGCCTCCTGGCCAGGTCAATAATGTTCACTCCATTATAATAAATATTTTCAAAACACCCATGAAAGTTCCTACGTGACAATGTCCCTGATTTTTCAGGCATAGGAATCCCTCCAAAGCTGAGCTTAAGAAGAGAAGAGAAATCAATGATATTATTAAGTAATTTTCTAAGGAAAGAATTTGCCAATAGCATAAGAACAGAAGTCAAAGACTGACCAATAATGAATCTGCTATTTCTTGGCCATTTCTTTGTATCTATGTATTAAAAGAACAGGTTAACAAAAATTAGGCAATATCAAGTTATACGTATATACTGAAATATTCAAAATGTTGGCTTTTTTTTTACTTCCGAGGATGTGTTTTAACAGTTGTTTAGTATAGAGTCCTAACAGTTTCCAGCATTCATTACATCTGCAAAACCAAGGAGAAGAACAAGGCCCAGTACATGCAGACCATGTTGAACAGTGTAAAAAAAAGAGAAGAGAATTCACTAACAACTTCTTTAGGAAATTTGAGCCTGACTTCTCCACTGTGTGCAAATCATAACTACTGTAGTAGTAACAAGAAAATCACTCTGTCTTAGTGAGTCCCCAAGACAGAAACTGTTTGAAAGTAGTCGATCATTTTAGAAAAGCATTGTCTCAAGAGTGACCTGAGTTATACTCCAGTCTATGTTTCCACTCTTGGACATCACCAGAAACAGGAAGCCAGTTTAAGTGAACTTTTGAACTTACTCATTTCAAAGCTCTTCTGGTTGTCATTGCATAAAAGGCAATACATTGCATTACAAAAGGCATTGTATTGCAAAAATATTCACTTTTTAGTTCTGAAAAATTACTCAATATAAAAAATATTTTATGAAAAACCCAGAATTACATATATATTTTTGATTAAGTTATTAAATTGAGACATTTTTATAGTCAGAAATGCAATTCTGAATACCGTGATTCATACTTTTTTGAAAGGTTTTAGGCTTTTTTCCAGCTTTTGTTTTCCTTTCTACCTTGTTTTGGTAACACGTATTTCAAACTATTGTACGTGGAAGAATGGAAAAATTATTCTACAATGCTAGTGGATTTAACAAAATAGATCTATTTGCCAGTCAGTGAAAACTAACATTTGTTGTTGTCTTTTTTTTTTTTTTTTAATTGGTATGTTTCTCCAAGTCTTGGAAATGTGGCTTAGATTCAGAAATTTTAAGCAGAATCCTGACTTTAATCTTGTGAGTGGTATTTTTGAAATGGGAAAATGCAGACACAAAACAGGATGAAATCTTATTCTACACTGCTTAAAAACTCAAATGAGTAGAATAAAAGTAATCTAGAACTGCAGGTTCAACATACTGTGCTCTAACATTCATTGTTTCATCCATCAAACAGAACAGTGACAAACAGAAAGCAATCAATCACCACATTACAACTGTAAAACAGTGATATTTTTAACCATAGGTAGGAAACTGCCACAGCAAATTACATCTGCTCCTTTTCATGAATCTACCATTTGTGTAAGCAAGATTTTTTCACAGTACATTTGACAGATTTAACAGGAATTTAAGACTTACACTAAACATTTCTAAAATGGTTTTATGCTGATTTATTGTCATTTTCATCAAGCCATAAAATAGTAACTTTGAGTTCGGGCTCATTCCTTATGTTTACATACTGTTTACCACACCTGCAGCATTACTGAAACAAAGTTATTAAAATAATGAATTCTGAGATGAAAAACATGGTCTTTTGAAAATTTTGAGTTGCAAGTCCAGTGGAACATTAGTAATATTAGAACACCTCTTTTTCTTCAATTCATTCCTTTAGGAGACAGAAAATCCCTGAAGTCAAACACCACAAAATTCCTTAAGTTCTGTCCCCTTTGATTTTTTTTTTCACTGCATTTACAAACCAGAGTTAATAAATGTAATAAATGAAAGGTAATTTTCACACCTCATAATCAAGGGCCAAATAATTGAATTCTCCTTTTGCATGAAAATGATGAGTGTGTTTATCCACTGTAAAGTTTACTTGATTGTTAAAGTGCTCAATGAGAACAGAATGCCAGTGTTGATCATCCAAAAGGCTGCCCAGTGTAATATTAATTTGGTCATTAGAAGGATGAGCTTTAGCATCACCTTGAAAGAAGAAAAAAATATTAATTCCTTATAAAAATATAATTATTCAAGTATATACTGCTAGTTTATGATAGACTATACATTAAAATCCACTTAACAAATTAAAAGAAGTTTTAGTCAAATCTAATAACTATATTAGACTTTATGAGAATTTAGCTGTTACCTAAATTAAAGAGTAGGGACAGCTTTCCTTTAATTAATTCCAGAATGATGTGGTCTCCGTTTTGTCCTTTTCTGTGGAGGAGAATTCCATCACTTTGCATTGTCTTAAACTTCAGAGAAATCACATCTTTCAGTGCACTCATGAGTTTTTGATTAAATGTGTAAATTAGACAACTTTTCCCATCAAAGCCAACCACCTCAGACCCTAGAAGTAAAGAAATGAAAGATAATGTATAATGCTATGTCTAAAAGAAACAGTTGCATGCTACTTCAATATGATATGAAGTCCCACAGCACTAAATTCACCTGCCTCAGATAATGTGTATCTTATTTCTGCTATTTCTGTTCTTCTCCAAATGTTAAGGCTATCCTGTTTTAATTATAATGCTAGCACTAGATAATAAAGCAAGGTGAGCAGAAGAAATCTGACTTCTATTCCAACGTACTACTAATCTCAAATGCTGAAACATCTTTGTCTCGAAGCCATGAAGTACTTTGACTGTTTCTGATCTTACTGTATTCTTAGGGTGAAAATCTATTAATTTATCTTCAATTAATTTCAATTAATGAAATATGAGAAAAATCATGTCTATTACACTTAATAGATTTTTAGGGCCTTCCTGAAGGCTGTAGATTTAAGCCACTATTAAAATCAATTTGGGTATCTGTACAGTAGTACAAAATAGTATCATGGCATATTGTTTTAAGAAAGAAACTAAAATATTCTAAAATGAAAACCTGTCAGCTGTGAGTAGAGCCTGGTTCACCTCATGATTTATTTTTTTTTTTACTCACATCATAAAAAAAAATAACTTTAATTAAGATGAATTACAGCTTTAGCACTGAAATACAGGACTTTACATCATTAGTTTTCCAGTATGGTCATCACAGAGTCACAGAATGGTTGAGGTTGGCATGCACATCTGAAGAGCATCCTATCCAACTTCCCCATTCAATGTAGGGTCAACTACAACAGGTTGCTTAAGGTTATGTCCAATCAGGTTTTGAATATTTCCAGTGATAGAGACCAAACTTCTCTGGGTAACTCATACCATTGTTCAACAATCCTTACACCCTCCCATCCGGCATTTCACAGAATCACAGAATCCTAGGGGTTGGAAGGGACCTCAAAAGGTCATCTAGTCCAACCCCCCTGCCAGAGCAGGGTCACCTAGAGTACATCACATAGGAACGTATCCAGGCGGGTTTTGAATGTCTCCAGCAAAGGAGACTCCACAACCTCTCTGGGCAGTCTGTTCCAGTGTTCTGTCACTCTCACAGTAAAGAAACTTTTCCTGATATTCATTTGGAACCTCCTATGCTCCAGTTTGCATCCATTGCCCCTTGTCCTATCATCAGTCATCACTGAAAAAACTTGGCTCCATCATCCTGACACTCACCCTTTACATGTTTGTAAACAAAGATGAGGTCCCCCCTCAGTCTCCTTTTCTCCAGGCT
>VZRW01005237.1:11100-59445 GCA_013398125.1 Aegotheles bennettii
CCCCTTTCTAATGCACCCCAGGATGCCATTGGCCTTCTTGGCCACAAGGGCACATTGCTGGCTCATGTTCATCCTCCTGTCCACCAGGACCCCCACTTGGGTAAGATATCACTCAAGACTTCTCTTCTCCAGTCCTAGCTCTCTCAGCCTCTACTCATACGAAAGATGTTCCAGTCCCTTAATTATATTTGTGGCCTTTTGCTGGATTTGCTCCCGTATGTCCATGTTTTTCTTGTAGTAGGGATCCCAGAACAGGACCCAGCAATTCAGGTGTGTCTTGTTACTACGGTTGAGTAGAGGGGAAGGATTATTCCTCCACAGATGCAAGACACCTCACTTTCCTTTTTTTGAACCTGATGTTTCTGTCAGCCCATTTCTCCATCCTGTCTGGGTCCCTCTAAATGACATCTAAAGTTTCTGGTGTACCAGTCAGTCCTCCAAATTATTATTGGCTGTAAACTTGCTGAATGTACATTCTATCTCATCATCCAGATCAATAATGAAGATGTTAAACAACACTTAAACTAGTATCAACCTATGGGATACACCACCAGTAAATGGGCTCAACATGACTTTGTGCCACTGATCACAATTCCTTCAATCAGGCAGTTCAGTCTGTTTTCAGTCAACGTCATTGTCCTATTAAATACCCTGTACTTACCAGTTGTCTAATAGGGGCATTATGGGAGACAGCATCAAAAATCTTGCTAAACTCAGGATAATCAACACCAAACACTCCCTTTCACTTGTCAAGCCAGTTTTATCACTACAGAAGGCTATTAGCTTGGTCAGGCCTGATTTTCTCTTCATAAGTCCATGCTGACTATTTCCAATTACCTCATCCTTTACACGTTTGGAAATGGTTTCTATGATTATTTTCTCCTTCACTTTTACAGAGATTGAAATGAGGCTGACCAGTTTGTAGTTCCCCAGGTATTCCTTCTTGCATTTCTTGAAGAGAAGAGTGTCATTTGCTCTCTTCCAGTCTTTAGGAACCTCTCCCAGCTGCCACTACCTTTCTAAAATATACAAATGTGGCTTCAGAATAATCATGTGCAGTCCCTTCAGTACTCTCAGATGCATCCTAATAGGTTTGTGGAATTACATGTGTCCAACTTGCTCAAATGTTACATAACTTGTCCCTCCTCCACTGATGGTCTCCTTTACTCTAGTCTTTCTTGTGGGCCTCAGAGACTTGAAATTCCTGAAGGCGTCTTTCCAGCAAAGACCAAAGTCAAGAGGGCATTAGTAAGCTTGGCCTTATCCATGTTTTTTGCCTTCAGCTCCATCAGCCACCTCAGCGATGAGCTCATATTTTTCCTAGTCTTTCTATTGTTCCTGATACACCCCTGGAAGCCTTTCTTGTTGCATTTCAATTTATTTATTAGTTTCAAATCAAAGAGGGTTGGCTTTCCTAACCACATCCCTGTATGCTCAGACAACGTTTCTCTGTTCCTCCTGGGTCATCTGACCTTGCTTCCACCTCCTGTACACTTTCTTTCTATTCCTGAGATCAATTAGGAGCTCCTTACTCATCCATGCAGGCCTTATACTTTTGCTTGATTTCCTGCATGTGTGGGTAGACCTTTCTTGAGTTTGGAGGAAATGATCCTTGAAAATGAACCAGCTCTCCTGTATCCCAATTGTCTACAGAAACAGCTCCCATGTTGCTTTTCCAATCGATACTTGAGCATGAAAATGTCTGTTTTCCTGAAGGCCAGGGCTGTGATCTAACTGTTTGTCTTGTTCCCTTCTCCTAGGATTTTGAACATCATAGTCTCATGGTTGCTGCAGCCAAGGCTGCCCCAGCTTTCACATCCACCATTAGTTCTTCCTTGTTTGTAAGTAAGAAGGACAGTACAGTGTATCATCTTGTCAGCTCATTGATCATCTGTGTTGAGATGTTAACAGCACAGAATTCCAGAAAACTCCTGGTTTGCTTATGCCCTGGTATTTTGTCCCACCAGCAGATATCAGAGTTATTAAACTCTCCAATAACAACCAAGGCCTGTGAACCTAAGGTTTCTTCCAGTTGTTTGAAGAAGGTCTCATCCATTTCTCCTATATAATGGAGTCTGTGGCAGACATCTACCACAGTGTCACCACGATTGGTCTGTCCTCTAATCCTATTACATAAATTCTGAGCTGTCTCTGTGTCATACAGAGCTCCATGCACCCCTGCTGTTTGCTCACATAAATATTAATCACCTTTCCTCATAGTCCTGGCTAGTACTTTCTAAACAGTCTGTATCTGCTTATGCCACTACTCCAGTTGTATGAGCTATTCCACCATGTCTCTATGGTCATGATGAGATCACAGTCTTTCAAATGCATGAAGACTTCAATTTCTTCTTGATATTCCCCATGTTGCCCCAACAGCAGCACTTCTCTCTTTGCTTGTTTGCACTGGAAGTGGTCAAGTGCTTGCACTTCAACCCCAGCTTGTTTTTTCTATGGTCTCTCTTGTCCACATTGCCTTGAAGTCTTTGTTTTTCAGACCACTACATAACTTTGTCATTTGATTTTGGGCCCTCTCTCCCTCATCATTCCTAGTTTAGAGCTCTCTTCACCAGGTTGGCCAGCCTGTTGGAAAATACGGTTTTGTCCTACAGGGTTATATGGATTATGTCTCTTCTGAGCAACTCTATCTTAAAGGAGTGTCTTAAGATTGTTAAAGTTGAATAATCATTGCTGACAACAGCTGTGCAACTAGTTTTTGAGCCACTTAGTCCTCCTTAAAAACTTCCCTCTTGTCAGCAGGAAGAAGAAAAATGCCACCTGAGATCCTTACCCCTTTCCCCTGGAAGCATGTAGTCATGCTTGATACACCCTAGGTCTCTCTTGACTGTACTGTTGGTGTCCATATGGAAGAGAAGCAGGGGGGTATACTCTGAAGGCTGGACAAGACTCAACAGTGTCTCCACAATATCATGGATCCAAGACCCCAGCAAGCAGCAAACTTCCTTAGAATGCAGGTCATACAGGCAGACATGGGGACTTCCAACAACTACAATAGGGAGTTGGGGACCCATCTCAAGGGGCATAGATCCATACAATAGTTTCGGTTGGAAGGGACTTTTAAAAGATCATCTAGTTCCAATAATCCTGTCCTGGACAGGGACATCTTTGACTAGATCAGGTTTCTTGAAGTCCCATACAACCTGATCTTGAACACTACCAAAGGTGGGGGCATCTGCAGCTTCTCAGGGCAACCTTTTCCATTGTCTCACCAGCCTCACCATTAAAAAAATAATAAAATAAAATAAAATTTCTTCCTTATGTCTAATCAAAATCTACCCTTTTTCAGTTTAAAACTATTACTGTCCTGTCATTACAGACCTTGAAAACTCTCTCTCCATCTTTATTATAGACCCCGCTTAAGTATTGAAAGACCACAATAAGGTCTTCCGAGAGCCTTCACTTCTCCAGGCTCAACAACCCCAAATCTCTCAGCCTTTCTTCATATCAGAATTGTTCCAGCACTCTGGTCAGTTTTGTGGCCCTCTTCTGGACCAGCTACAACAGGTCCATGTCTTTCTAGTGCTGGAGATCCCAGAACTGGATGCAGTACTCCAAAGTGGGCTCTCTTGAGAGTGGAGTAGAGGTGGCGAATAACCTTCTTTGACCTGCTTGATTCTGTACTACACTAGAAAAAAAATAATCTCCTGAGATTTACAGAAGAAGAAAAAAATAATACTGAAGAATTTTCCTTATTATATTATGAATGCATGTTTTCTGACTTACTCACTTGCACTCATATTTCATGGTACAGTGTTACAGCTCCATGACAGAGTTCCAGTGAAATCTATTTCTATTTATGACAGTATATAAGGGAAGGGAGAAGGGGGAAGGTGGAAAGGAGAAGGGGGAAGGGGAAAAGGGGAAGGGAGAAAGAGGAAAAGAGAAAGGGGAAAAGAGAAAGGGGTAAACTGAACTGATTTTACCTCAATAATAGAAATTATCTGTCATAATCAGTACAGGTTGAAGAAAAACACACACCAAGGAACTGATAACACTATAAAAAGCTCATAGATTATTCACTGTTCATAAGAAAAAAGGTAATTGCCGTTGAAAGACACTTTTGTGAAATAAATGAAGATGTAAAGGACACTCAATAAATTATGAAGTTATTTTTCAACTGACTGGTTGACTTCTTGCAAGTCAACAGAAACCCATTATCTGTTTTCTAACTGTATTTGGTTTCACTAAAGATATTTCTTCACATTGTTTGCATGGAAATGAACTCAAAATACCTATAGTACTTAAAGGCATTTATATTCCATTTTAAAAAACTCTTGTCAGGTGAATGCAGATATGTTTTTAAAATATAGTTTCTTGATTTTCTTCACATCTTGATGATGCATTTCTCACTTATGAAGAATTCATTTACCAAATGTACAATGGACAAATATTACTTTCAACCAAAAAATGACTGCTAGTTTGAATCCTGTTTTACTTCATTATGTCATTGAATCAATGTGGACAGTAAAAACATTAATCAATATTCAATTTAACTAATTAAGGTGAAGTATAATACCATCAATAAAAACTTTAATAATAGTACTTGTACATTGTTATGTATCTATCAAACAAGTTAACTAGGTATATCCTTAGTAGGTACTGACAAGAGCAGGGGTTTTTGATTGGGAATATACTTATTATTAGTAATTGAGACAAGAACATAAACATTTATCACAGTTCTCCAAAATCCCTTTTACTATTCTATAACACTAGCTCCTAAGAAGTAAAATCTACTCTGTCCAAATTTGGAAAATAAACAATACCAAACCTGTGACCATGCATGAATGAAGATTGTGAAAGGGCTGAAGATGTTAATAAAAATTCTTATGATATTTCTCACATAAGTTTTGTTTTTACCATCTGTGCATCACCACTAGAAATAATTGAAAGAGTACTGAGAGATAAAGCTTGGGTCTCCTACAGCGTTATCAGAATAGAAAGAAAAAGCCCAAATACCCAGGGTACCATAAAATTTTTGTGTTTCATATTTACCAACTACTTTCAACTTCTAATAGTCCCTGGACTTGAACATCATTCTCTACTCTACTTTTACAAATGAAGAAAATGAAAAGATTGATTCACTTTATGAACACTCATCTTCTATTTTCACAATTTACAATGTGTCTTTCTCAAAATTAAAAAATCCTTAGTATACTGCGAAAATACCTTTGAAAGTGATGAAATGGCTCTGAGAAAATGGGAATTCAGGAAGCCTCCTCACACACCACAGGACCAAGAGTTCTAGTGATCTTGAGCAAAAATATTTGTTACAATATCTTTCTTTGAAAAATGAGTTGATTTTTGTTGATCTTTAAATGAATTGAAATTAATGCTAATTCTCTACAAGGAAAAAACTTTAAATGATATAAACTGTTTGGCATTTTGAATTGGTTTTAGATATCTGCAGTCCTGTCCAATTTTATTAAAATGAGAATCCTCACTTCTGACCCTTTACAGTTTTGGGGAAAGCAGACCTGAAAAGGTTCAGTGTTCAGAAAAATTAGGTAAAACACGACTTTGGCATTGCTTTAACCAAAAACTTTCTAAAAAAATTAAAAAGTTACATGCTAAATTTTTTTGTAATAAAGTATATTTAAAATTAACTTTCACATCATATGTGACATAAGTCACATTCACATCAAGCCTTGAAAGTACATTATCTCAGTTATAGAGAGGATGGGAAACTGTTTCTTCGACTGATGTAACTGTGCCATTGATTTTATGAATACCAAGCAAGAAGGGAAAGCTCAAAAGGCCCCAACACATTTAAGTGTTATAGGACTCTGGAAGACAGTTTGCACATCGCACTGTCTACAGTGTTTGGTGTTATGGACTGTATCTGACAATGTTCTAATGTGCATTTATTTCCCAGTTATCTTTCTCTTACAATTTCATACAATGATCATTTCCACATTTAAACACATATTTAATCTCTCATATGAAAAAGCCTTTTCTTTCCAACTCTTCTTTATACCCTACTGGTTAGGATGCAAAAATAGAATGAGAAAGAGAGTGTTGCAATGAAGTAAGAAAAGAGTAAGCCAAAGAGACTACTAATTTCCTTTTTTTTAGTGCCAAGGGATAAGTTAACCTGAACTCTGTTTTGCATGGCTTAATTGTCACAATATGACATTTCAGAACAAGACACAGGAAATGTATGTAGAGATTCAACAGTTAGAGCCAACAGTTTATTTTAACACACACTAAATAGGAAGAACCATTAGGTAGAGTCTGAGACAGATTTGGGGGTTTTTTTTGGCAGCACAGTGTTTGATGTGCAGTCATGGCACAAGAAGGTTTCATCAGTCCACATGAATGTCAGTAGGTCACCTGGAGGTAGAAAACATCTTTATTTCTTTCTTACTTGAAAAAAATGGTAGAACAGGAGTAAGAAAACTGGGGAACATGACAGGGGTAGCAGAGTGAGGAAGGGGAAGAATTAAACACAAAGAATATGGAAGAACTTTTTCAATGTTTCATTGAAATCCACATGTGACTACACTTATTTAGACTTTCTATTCCATAAGTCCTTGGAAGCAAAAATGTAAGAACTTCTGGATGCATGCTTTACAAACTTATATAAAATATGATAGTCCTTGGCCTAAAAAGTTTATAGTAAAAAAGCAGTTCTGTGCAAAAGAAAAGGAAACAAAACTCATAATAACCTGGTTTATCTTACGGACATCTACCACAGATGTTACCAAAGCTCATTGAGACTGTATTTAAAGGGTAAATGTTAGTTATGAGGATACTAGGCTAAGTTATTCATAGCAGGTATTTGGCTGACAGATAACAGAGGTGGCAACTTGAAAATAGTGCCAACAGTAAGTATTACTTCATTAAGAATGACTTCTGTTGGATGCATTTTTCAGTATTACTTTGTGGAATAATGAGATCAACTTTATATATTCTGGTAGTTTTAGCTTTAGTTGTGCAATTTGCAACAGATAAGACTGAAGAAAGAAATTAATGCATTTGCACTTGGATAGAGGACATCATCTACCTATTTAGTAATAAATGGAGAGACAGTTGTTTATTCTTACAAGACCCAGCAAGATGTCTCTGAAGGGAATAAAGAGGAATGGAAAATCTAGGAAGTGTGAATCAAATCCAGTTGCCCAGGGAGGTGATGGAGTCACCGTCCCTGTAAGTTCAAGATACATCTGGATGTGGTGTTGGGTGGTGTGGTTTAGTGGTGATGTAGGAAGACGGTTGGACTGGATGATCTTGAAGGTTCTCAATGATTCCATGATTCTAAAATTAAAGTAGGTATCATTGGCATTTTTGCTTTTCTTTATATTCTGGTACCACCTGGAAAAGTACGTAACAACTCAGAAACAACCTGGCATAATTACTGTGACAATAAATATGTGTCTTGAACTTGTCTGATAAACGGAAGAAAAGACTGGAGAGAAAGAATTAATCTTTCAAATTATTAAATATATTTTAAAACTATAAGATTATAATCACCTGTTTTGTATTCAACAACTTAATTGAACTACTAAAAACACTTGATAATTCTAAATGTTCAAAATTAGTAAAGAGACTATAAACAGTCTACAATTCATTTGGAATTAAAGCATTTATACATAGAAAAAAATAAGCATTTCAAGAATCATAACATCATTAATAGAGAAAAACAGCTGAAAAAAGATTCCGTATTTTTGACATGATCATGTTCTTTAAGTACTGCATTACAGTGTATAATGGATGAAGTAAATATTCCTTTAAATTTGTTTCCATAACCTATCTATAGGATTGATTTTGTATCAAATATGTAAAATACAGAAAAAAACATCTTCCTCAAAAGGAGTTACTGACCATACATAAAATATTTTAACTGTGTAACTACTACTGTGTGCAGTTTTGGGCACCACAATATAAAAAAGACATCAAGTTATTATAGAGCATCCAAAGGAAGGCCACAAGGATGTTGAAGGATCTGGAGGGGATGCCTTATGAGGAGCAGCTGAGGCCACTAGGTTAGTTCAGCTTGGAGAAGAGAAGGCTGAGGGGAGACCTCATTGCGGTCTATGACTTCCACACAAGGGAAGAGAAGGGGCAGGTACTGATTTCTTCACTCCCGTGACCAATGACAGGACTCAAGAAAACTGCAGGAAGTTGAATCAGGGGAAATTTAGGTCAGATATCAGGAAAAGATTTTTCAGCCAGAGGGTGGTTGAGCACTGGAACAGGCTCCCCAGGGAAGTGGTCACAAAACCAAGCCTGACTGAGTTCAAGAAGCATATGGTGTCATTCTTGGGGTGTCCTGCCCAGGGACAGAGGTTGGACTAGATAATACAGATAGGTCCCTTCTAACTCAGTGCATTCTATTATTCTGTGATTCTGTGATTCTATGATTCTACTTATTCTATATATTTTATTACTTTTAGGAACATGGACGCTTTCCTCTTTTTGTCCTTTAGAGTCATAGTTTTTCCATTGATAGCATAACAATAGGGATATCACAGAAGAGAGTCATAAGATAGCTTGCAAGGTATAGATAACCTAGATAAATAAAATCTAGAGTTTATGCATGTGTAAAAGAGAGGTCTTCACTTTGGAAATGTTTGAGAACAAGACTTTGAGCAAGAATTTAAACTTTGTCAAATGCACAAGGTAAAGAACTAGGAAGATGCAAAGCTGATTTACTTTCAGTGAAGCTTACAGACAGGAAAGAATGTATTCTCATCAAGTACCACAAAGGTGATATTTCAAGTGGGACATTTAGATGGCCTTTCAGGTTGGAATGATAGAGTCATTTGTTGAGCCTCCATTTTTAACTTTTATTAGTCCTGGCACTTAAAACAGTAGAGGGTAAGTTGAATCTTGTTCACATTTCTTGGTTACAACAATAACATTAGGCTGTTCTAGGAATCCTAAGCTGTGTTCCCAGTCTCCAGATGTCCCTGAGGAATTCTGGGTGTTTTAACTTCTCACACCCTTCTCCTAGCATGATTTTTCTGTTCTCTGGGATGGGGCAGTTTATCTAATTTCTGAGGGGACCAAATCTCCTGCAGGGAAGTTGAAATTTTCAATATCCTTAGTTCATGTTTTTTTGCTCATTTTATAAAGACAAGAGTAAGGCAGAAAGTCCAGAGATGTGTTTTAGTGATACTTATTTTAAAGTGACTAATGGATGGAAATAGAAGAGAAATATATGGAGACCATTGAGAAGAGATCAGGCATATATTTAGAACTGTAAACATTTTCCATATTTTGCCCTTCAGGTAGAAAGTATACCATGTTAAGATGCACTTTTTAAGACTAACAAAAATAAAGAATTTGCAGGAAATCTGCTGTTAAATTATGTCCACACCATTCATTCCAACACAGAAATAACTGTAAAATCAGCAGTTAGATGATGCAGAAATAGAAAAGTCTGCACATAAACTTATTGAATCAGTTTTATTCAAGATTAAATTTAGGCTTGGAAATCTACTTTCAAGTGTAACCTAGGTAGGAAAAGAAAATGAAAAATAGTTATTTCATTTAGCTGATTTAAGCAAAACACTTACTGTATGTGCATCCATACACTTCAACGCGCATTCCAATTCTGCCGTTGGGATTCCAGTCCAAAGGCACAAAACGGAGAAATCTTGCTTTAATGGAATGCTGAAGCTTATAGTATACAACACTGTCTGCATTTGTATTTGCAGAAAAGGCCTAGAGGAAAATAAAAAGAGATCAGCCACATCCATATTGAATACAGAAGTATGTAGAAGTGTTGTTGATCTTTTCATTTTATACTCTCATCTGGCAAACAGTCAAGCACAAGAATAAAATGTAATTGGTGAATTCTATAGGAGCAACTGCTCAGTTATCTTGACTATTCTTCTGGATCAAGTGTTAAGTCATCTGCCTGTTTAGAACTGACAACACATTCATTGAAAAACCTCACACCTTTTAAAATTTAAGTGAATGAAACATTTCAAAACTAAATATTTCCTTCACAAAATATGTAGAAAACCCTGGCATTTCAGTGTATTGTACCATCAAATGCTTTTTCATAAGAAAACAGAGTGAGCTGTATGGTTTCCTCTTAACAAAATGTTAGGAAAATTTTATTGCAGACCTGTTTTTTAGAAGCATAACATGCTTGAATCCAAAAAGTTCTTATACTGACAAACCATGATATTGAAAGATTCTATTTTCCAGCTAAAGAATCCAGACCATTATAAAAAGATTTTAATTCAATGTTCTGTTGAAAAAAAAAATCTATATTTCAGCTTTTTTCCCCACATGAATAATAAAAAATAATATATTATCACTGAAAGATCTTTTTTTGGTGGTATTTAACTGGTAAGACTACTTTCTTTTTTTGTTACATAAACAAAAAGTAGAGAGGCAAAAAGAAATATAAAGAAACATGTAAAAATCTAAAGAGCTGTAATCATAAATTTTAGCATGTTATAGACTAGAGAATATCTTCTGATTTTTCTGGTTACATGTTCAGATGTTTTTGGGGTTTTTTCCTCATTTCCTGTTTGTGATGATTCTATGAATATTTTTCATCTAAATATCTCAGAAATTAGACAGAAAGAGCTTTCTGGAAGATTTTGATTAGCAGAATTAAAAAGATTACACATTTCTGGATATATGGATAATACTGTTGCTATAGCCATAAGCCACAGATATTGCAACTGCAGAAAAAAATAGAAACCAACACCTTTAGGTATGCAGCTTCTCATTCTACAAGTTTTTGAAGCAGAGGAGAGCTTCATTGCATTCATTATTTACCCTCCTATACAGGAATCTTTGCATCTTCCCTTCCCTGTACTACAAAAAACTTAATAAATTCTAATCTCTGAACATTCAGTAAGGAAAAAAAAAAAAAGAAAGAAAAAGGAAAGAAGGACAGAGAAGGGAAAGGGAGGGAAGGGAAACAGTTAGTGAGCAGGCTCATTATAGATAAGCTATTAAACTAGTAATAATCAATGAGAGTTAGTAACTCGACAACCGCACTCCTTTCAGCTTCATACTTTATAATTTAACTATCAAAGTGCATGAAGGTGGAAACATACTAAAACAAACACTGGAGAAAAGCTACTATTTGGAGCGTGAGACCCTTCCAGACCTCCTGTCCCTTCAAATCCTTATTTATTGTCTGTAACAAATGTAGCTGACACTGAAAGTGCTAATTAGTTTGTTGACTGAACCAGAACCCAGGCCCCAGAATTCTAAGTACTGTGAGCAAATGAAGTATTTAATTAAAATTCAATGATTTTCCCAAAATCATTTTTGGAGGGCAGCTACCTCATGAAAATTAGTTGTTAAATTTTGAGTACAGAATACATATTGCTTGAGTTTTTACTGCAGAGTATACTTAAACCATGTGTTAATTTAAAATTAGGCTTTTGACTTTAGTAACATACTTAAAGTAATCCAAACTGCTCCTTAAACCATTCAGAATTGTCAGTTTGGAAAACAATGTTTTTAGCTGTCATTTAACAAATCATTTATCTCAGAAGAACACATTTTAAGGTATATCAATTGAGTATTAACTCTCTCTTGCTTTATTTTAAACGCTTTTTAATCCTATTTAAATGTCTATTTCAGTTAACATAGCACACAGTATAATCAACATCAACGTCAATGAAATATTCACTGTTCAAGTGTCCAAATATTCAGACTCTTCCTTCTCATCCTATTACCACTGTGGGAAGTTATTGTTACTCTTTTGAAGCTGGTTCTGAAAGTCCAAAGTTGTGAACCTTTTGGTTAAAGTAAAAAAATGAATCATTCTAACCGTAACAACTGTTCTGTACCAGACAACTGTCACTTTTACTTGATCTTCAGGTTGGAAATATGGATAGGAGAAAATGGTTGTATAGATAAAATGATCAAAGGTTGTTAGGGCTTTATTGTTTATAAACAATGATTTGTGCAAAGTGACAGATCTATTGATTATAAAATATTAGCAGCGGCATCTTAGTGAGGAGCCCTGTGCTGTAAGATACTCACTGTATTTTTCACCATGTCTTGTCTCTGAATGATTTGTAGATATAGTTGAACTATAACAGAGTAATCTAAAATTGACAAAAACACATGGTGGTTGCATATATTCATAAATTTGAATAATCATAACCTCTACTCTGCTGTGGTAAGACCCCTCCTTGGGGTACTGCATCCAGCTCTGAACCCCTCAGGAAGGACATAGGCCTGTTAAAACGCGTCCAGAGAAGGGCCACAAAAATGTTCAGAAATCTGGAACACCTGTCTAATGAGGAAAGGCTGAGAGAGTCTGGGTTGTTCAGCCTCGAGAAGAAAACACTCTGAGGTGACCTCACTGCCGCCTTTCAATACCTAAGTGGTGCCTGTAAGAAAGATGGGGACAGGCTCTTTAGCAGAGCCAATTGTGATAGGATGAGGGATAATGGTTTTAAACTGAAGGAGGTAGATTTAGGTTAGATATAGAAAAAAGTTTTTCACCATGAGGGTGGTACAACACTGGAACAGGTTGTCCAGAGAGGTGGTGGGTTCCCCATCCCTGGAGACATTCAAGGCCAGGATAGATGGATCCCTGAGCAGCCTGGTCTAGTGGGGGATTGTACCTGCCCATGGCAGGAGAGTTGAACTAGATGAACTTTAAGATCCCTTCCAACTCAAGTGATTCTCCAATGCTCTGATTCTCCAATGCTCTGATTCTCTTTTGTAAAAAAGATGGTATGTATTAATGACAATAGGATTAATACATGCGAGATGATAGAAAAAAGCTGACTCGAAAACTATCATAAATTCCTGTTTCAGTCAATACCTGTTGTTTGTAACAACATCTGTTATTTGCATAGGAGAATATTGTGCCTGACAAGTTCTGATACATTTACATCATCTGCAATTTGTGCACATCATCTAACTGATGTATAGTCAAAAGAAAAATATCTGACCACCTATAGTAATAACTTGATTTCCAAAGAAAACAGGATCTTGAAATTACTGTCATGCTGCAACTATGACTAATTATTTTCAGATATATAGATGTCATGTACAAAGTATTATGTTTACCCTTTCATTCATGTTTCCCTCAATCTATCATCTTCCTGAATTACAGTGGAGCTTGTGTTTTGCTTTTTTTATTTTTCATTTGTTTGAGTTTTTTTAATTATGTAGATATTTCTAATGCACTTCCTTAAAATATTTCAAATGTTAGCAGCATATTGATTTCATAATTCAATATTACAAACTTGAGTAATGAAATTCACAAAATACAGTTCCATTTGAATACAAAGTTATTTGGAAAACAAAACTAAAAAATATTTTTTAAAATTCCCTTGAAGAGATTTCAAAGACTACTTCATTTATAATTATGTTTTTCACTTAGTGTTTTTGCAGTCCATTAAGAATACTTTAAGGAATACCATTCAACATTATATTTTAAATATATCTTAATTCATCATGCTCTAGAATTTACCACTAAAATATAATTTATTCTACTTTGAGATGAAGAGTTCCTAATTTGGATCTTAAAGCTTTTAGCACTGAAAATGCTACTGGTTTTTCCTTATAGAAAATACTTTCACTTACCAAGAATACAAATCTCTCATTTAATTACTAGGCATCTCTGAGTGCTATTAAAAATACAGATGGCAAAACCAGACTATTGAGTGCTCTTCAGAATGTTTCAAAACACTATTTTGCAACTAAATTATTAACAGTTTTATATATGATGAGCTGGAAATGTAGAAAAGAAATTCATTTTTTTAAAGATCACATTGTACATAGTTATATAGTTTCCCTTCATAAGTTACTAAACTGAGTCTCTTCTTAATATAGCGCACCTCAAAGTGAATTATTCTCATGTGCTATGATGAAAAGCAGGAAGAAAGTGAATATCTTTTGAAGAAATAAATCTTTAGTTACTATATATAACTATTTCAAATTATTCAGTGTGCAAAAAAGTTTTCTAAAACACTCCGAAACAGGGTGTATTCCCTCCTGTAGCATCTTTTACTCTTTATGACAGCACATTAGGAGGAATGTTTTACTACATTAAACTGGTTGACTGGTATGACCATGACCTAGTCCTCTTTGCTGTCTACTGGTGTTTCTTCTTAGATTTAAAACTTAAGCTCCTTATATTCATGTTTATACTACCTAGTTCATAGACATGTCCTGTTACATGGTTCTGTAATTTGCCTATTCATGCTTCTTAACATCTTTAAGTTTTTAGGGTTTTTTGGTTGGTTGTTCGTTTGGTTTTTTTTTTTGTAACACGAATTTTAACACAATAGAAATGTTCTGGATGTTTTTCAACTTTAAATAAAAAAAAATAATCCTAAAATTCTCAGCATAAAAAACAACAGGTGTAAGAAATACATCATACAACTAAAATGTTCAGCAAGAAGACCAATATGACCCATGGAATTCTTCTATAATAAGCAACAACTGTAGTCAAATTCTCTACAATCTTGTAAAGACAAATTGGTCCTTTGGCAGTTTTCTCTTTTAAGCACTGCTTAAAATTATTTTCTTCCCAAAGATTTGCAAACTATATCTGTCTTCCACCCAAAAATACTGAAGGACAGCTAAACATTAAAACCAAAAGAAACCAAAATTTTTAAACCTCAAACACAAAATAATGGAATCAGAAAGCCATGACATACTTTCAACCAATAACTGGATTATATTTCATGCCATATTATTTTTCATTCTACTTTTGTACTTTGTTTGCTGACAACATCCTCCTAAAAGAGTCTTTCAGGTACTTAGATTTATATAGAGTAGTGAACCTATGTTTAGCTTGTAATACTAACTGAAGAGAAGATACATGATCTTGAAACAGCCAAAACTAAAAACATTTGCAAACACATTTTAGAGAGCAGAAAGATACAAGAAAACAACAACTGTTAATATTAATGAGACCTCTATAAATGTCAAAACACTTGAAGAAGTAGTTGTCATTATCACAAGTTCTCAGATAGGAAAACTTAGAAAAAAACATGTTAATGTTAAATGTTCGGCCCACTGTGAAATAGCAGGTCAGACATCTATATAAAACTGTATTTCCCAACTCTTAGACTTAAATCACTACAATTTCCTCTTTGACAGTAGTGATGTGGAAGCAGGATGACTGTTGTCCCCCTAATTTTTATTAAAATATGAATATCACAAACTTCAATGTAAGTAAAAGGTGAAATTCAAAAACAACTTTTTCTTAGTCAAAAATATCTCTGTAGATTCTCTATACTAGGTCTCTTGTCAATAATCTAATTTCTTTACACTATAAACCAGGTCCAGTAATGTCAATGCTAACAAACATTAATATTGATATAATATCCAAATGATTTTGAACATGTATGCCACTGCAGCAAAATGACTCAACAATTAGATGGACAGGCTTCAAACCCATGTTAGTGCCATCCTTCTTACATAAAGTTTCTCCTCTGTGACTTTCTGGCAGATTTTTTTCACTCCATCTCTTTTCCTGACAGTGATGCATCAAACCTCAAAACAGAACTGAACACCTAAATAAAATATATGAAAGAAGAACTATGGGGTTGTAAGACAGAAGTTTCTAATACTTGTGGCTATAAAAGTTACTAGTTACTCTGATTAGATGTAAAATAAATACTTGGCTATTGTACACAAATGTAGTAAAAGCATAGACCCACTGGTGACTTTGATTCTGTTATATTTGAAAACTGGCTGAACAATTGGGCTCAAAGGGTGGTGACCAATGACAAAAAAATCTAGGTGGAGCCCATTTATGAGTAGTGTACATCAGGGGTCAGTACTGAATCCCACCTTGTTTAACATCTTCATTAATGATCTGAATGATGGGACAGAGTGCACCCTTGACAAGTCTCCTGGTGTCACAAAACTGGGAGGAGTGCCTGGTACACCAGTTTTGTGCTGCCACCCTCAACAGTCTGGAGGAACAGGCCAAGAGGAACTTCACGACATTCAGCACAGGGATGTGCAGTCACAAAATTAAATGTAAGTCTATAATATGTTGTTTATTTAATCCTCAAGCTGTTCTAACAGCCTTCCATCAGCATCAGTCAGGAACAGGATACTGGGGTAAACTTTACCAATATTCTTTCAATCTATTTCTTTTATTTTTAATTCACATTGGGTTAGTGTTTTATTCACTGGGATATTATGTCATGGTTCTTTCTTATTTTTGCCTTTGACTGCTTGAATGGAATATTAGCACAAGAGAACAGCTCCAGAAGTAGGAGATGAAGAGAGGATGACACTTCACTTACCAGGTAATTTATCAAAGGTGACAGCGAACATTGTGAATGGACTCAGTACTAGAGATATCGTCTGTCTTTCCGTTTTGTTGTTTGGCTTTTGGTTTTAGTGGGTTGGCTGGGTTTTTTCTCTTTTCTTTTTTTTTTTATTTTAAAGAAGCAAAGTTTAAGTCAGTTTGCATTTTGCTTTCATATCAATATAGAAAAGGAAGATTTTGATATCTAAAAAATAAGCTATCAAGTAGTGTGTGTTTTTTTGTTTTTTTTTGCAATAGTAGAAATCAGATCTACCCTTTACTCAACAACATTGCATGGAGATGTAGAGTATGAATCTAAGGCCCTTGAATGGCTATTGCTAGCCAGCAAATGTCTATCATCAGTTAGCTATGCTCTTTTAAAAATGTGGTTAATAAAAAATTGTCCCTTTTCTTTCTTCTTTTTCATGTTCAACAGATCTGAAATGAAAAAGTACTTCGTTACTTATAAGTTATGGTGTAGGGAATAATGTGTGCATTAAAAATATTCTAACATAAACAACCAGAAACAACCACTTTTTTGAAGTCTTCCATCTGCCTTATTTCCCGTTTCATTCAGCCATATGCAGCAATAAATTGTGTGTGAAGTAAATTGTCACCATTGGAGGGAGCCTTTAACACAACTGAACACAGCATTGAGGTTGGTCAATTCTCTCTTAAAAAATTACCGTGAAAACCCTTCTCTATTAATTCTCAATAAGTCACTATGAAATTACTGTGCTTTATTTGTTAATACCTAAGCATGTGTACCTCACAGATATTCCTTGAAAACTGAAAATGCGAATGTGTTTCACAGTAGTATTAATGGAATTCTAAACAATCTTTTTCCTCAATGAATTTCAAAGATTAGCTAATTCTTGAATATACACATACTTTTTAAGATATGTAACTGTAATCCATGAATTTGCATTCTGATATTCTGATATTCTATGATGAACTCCAAGGATAACAGTCAAAATAAAAGTAATTTTTAAAGGAAGTGTTATGACAATGTTTTTTATCTTTTTTTTAATAATTTTTTTTTATAAATGTTTTTAGTAATGGTATTTAAAGTTGAGTGTCAAATCAAGTATCTTTATATACTTAGAAATAATCAGCTCCATAAATGTTATGAAATGTTTTGAAAGAACAATAAAGTATGTAATCTGTTTATTCCCCATATTTACTTGTTAAACATTGTAAAATTTATGTATGGTGTATTTCCTGTTATATGAAATTCAGAAAATAATCAGGATTCATGTTTACACTTCCACAGCACATACCATAGGACCGACACTATAGAAAGAAATAATAAATAAAGAAAATTCAGGTAATTTATAAGTAAAATAGCTCTGATGCAACTACTGAAATGTCAAAACAATATGTGGCAATCCTGTTCGGCCAAAGCAATATAAAAACACCTGTCTTAATATTACAGTATAGCATTACTTTGTAAACAGTTTCACACTTTGTTCTGAAATGAAATTAAATTACCAGAAAGGAAGGAAGGAAGGAAAGAAACCTCATTAACTATGGGACATAGAAATGTCAGAGCAAATGTTTTGTAGCTCTTATGTCCTGAGGGTCACAGGCAATAAAAGAGTTCAATCAAAAGGCTTCCCACTGAATTGTTTTCTATGGCTTTTCATATATGAATTCTCACCATTTCTAACTTTAGAGAAATGTCTGTATATGAATCCTTCTGTAACTCATCATTATGAATTCATGATAGTGTATAACACACCAAGTTAATATAACGATCATCAGTTTCTTAGGTTGATACAGCTTCCAAATAAGTCAAATATTTCACCTATCTTACCAAAAACTTCAGTGGCAAATGATGACTTTTCTTTTTAAATACTGATTACCATACTTGTTGTAAGAAAACTTTTCAAAAGCAAGCAGTTTTCCCTTTGGGAAAGGATCAGGAATTAGCTGAAAGACTTCTGGTTTTGGCTGGAATAGAGTTATTTTTCTTCATAGTAGCTAGTATGGGGCTATGGTTTGGATTTGGATTTCCATCAAAATAGGAAATAGTGTTGATTATACAGGATGTAATCATTACTGCTGACCAGTGTTTACACAGACTCAAGGTCTTTTCTGCTTCTCTCACCACACCATTACCAAGTAAGTTGGAGATGCACAAGAAGCTTGGAGGGGGATACAGCTGGGACAGCTGACCCTAACTGACCAAAGGGATATTCCATACCATATGACATCATAGTCAGCAATAAAATCTGGGGGTGGAAAGAAGAAGGGGCATTTACAGTGATGGCAAAAATATGTAAACTGCATCAGGAGTTGAGAAAGTTTTGAGCGTAATTGTCCCAATTGCTTTATCCCAAGTTCAAAAATAAAGTATGCAGTCATGTCAAATGATATACTGCTTGTAAATCCAATTTACTGTGGCGTTCATTTATCTCAAAGGTAAGCATTTAAATATTTGCTTTATAGTCAATGTTACTGCAAATATTACTCAAATATAGCTTCAGGCTAATGATGTTATAGCAAGTGAGAAATGTGTCAGAAGAAGCCCAGAGTAAGAATACACAGGTATATGAACATCACTTTATAACAGGATGAACATTGCATTCAATTTGAGATTTCAAGAGGATAATCAGGAATCAGATGTTAGGTGGGGTAAGTGGGAATATGTTCTATTTAGTACATGATATTGAATAAACATAACTGCTTCTTCAGTAGAAGTGACTGAATATATGTGAATAGTGCTGGCACCTTGTCATACTAATGTCTTTAGTTTATGTAATTATAGCAAGCATTTAATTGCATCAGTATATATACATCTCTCAGTAAGGGTTAAAGCTAAAATACAGACCATTGAGAAAAATGTTTGTAATGTATGGGAGCTTATATAGATTGCAAAGTTCACACTATAAGATGTTTACTCCTAGACATTCAATTCATATTTTGTTTAATAATTAACTGCTCACTGGATAAAGGGTCATTGAAAAGACATGATCAATATGAAGTACGGTTCTTTATATTAAAAATTATCCTCCTTAAATGAAAGAACCAACACCAACATCATCTTTTCACTCGCTCAACATGGAACACCTAGAGGGAGGCTCTCATGCCAGCAACATGTTTGTGAGACAAAATCAAAGCTGCACAGCTCTGCTGAAGTACAGGTATTGCCTGATTCTATTATCATAATTTCCAAAATATTTAATATCTTGTATGTTTAAAATTTATGACAAAGGTTAAAGGATGATAGGCAGTGAGAGAGATTTGTTCATTGCAAAACTGGAAATTGTAATCAAATACCTACAGGTACATGGTTAGTCACATCTATTCCGCTTAATTTTTATTTGCTCAGGAGTAGTCTTGATATTGATTTTTATTTCATTAATTTAGATATTCTAAGCAAATCAAGTGGAAATAGCTTTTCTAAGAGAAGTATATTACAAAGTGCACTAAAACTGCTCCTAAACCCAATCTTTAAACCAAAACTGGGGATGGATGGAATCACATGGTTTTCTGTAGGATAGGAAAAGAGAAGAATAACTAAATATTGAGAAAAATAATTTATACTACTTTTTATTTATTTTTTTTTTAATGTAGACTTTGTTAGTTGAACTTAGAGCACCATAAAATACTATTTTGTTCTACAAGAATCTTGACAAAAATGTTAGTTTTTTGACTGGACTTGTGACACAATTTTAGATGACTTTTAAATATATAGAAAGCTAAAGTAGTCTGTAGGAAAGTGTGCGACACAGATTCATTTTTACTGCCTTAGACTTTTTGTAATATTTCAACCTAATGGATCTTGCTTAGATTGTAACATGTTTGAACTGGCTTTGGTGCATGCTGATGCTGTAGGATGGGTATAAATGAAGCTGTCTCAAGTGTGCTACTCACCCCTACCTATTTCATGGATCTGGAAAAAACTGATTGGAAGGGAACAGAGGATTAGCCCCACATACTTAGAGAAAACAATTAATCTAAGCAGATTAACTGATTCTGAAATGTTTTTGAAATGCATTTCAAACTGAGATCTATCTATCTGAAAACTTGAAGGAATTCAGATACACATCTAAATTTGAATTCTAGCAGCAGACTTTTCTTAATTTTTTTTTTGTACCTGATGTAGGAGTTCTTGAAAAACAAGCAAACAAACAAAAAATGAACTTAATTATGTGATTCATGCAACAAACACCAAAAATCTATCTAAAATTATTTCTCACCTGAATGAAGGAAACAAAAATAAAGCAAGAAGTTGCGTGACCACAATTCCTCAATGCAAATAGGAATTTTGAGTACTACAAGTGAAAAGCTTAAAAACAAACTTCTAGATAGTAATACAATACAGTTAGCTGAACAATTAAAGACCAAAATAATTGCTAGTAGATTAATTTTATTTTATTTTTTTAAATCTTGGCTCTTTTTTATAAGGAAGGCAATAACTGTACTGGATATCTATGTCTAACAAAAATGCATCTACTCTTTTACTAAGTATCTTCTAGTCTTACTAAACATAAATTGCTACAGGTTCTTTACTGTTTTGAAATAATTTCTTTTCCATGTTATATATTTTCTATGTAAAATTTTTCAGCTTGAATAATATTTGTCTTCTGAGTATGACATAGTGGAATGCAAATGTAATTTCAACTCCAGACAACACTTATTAAGCGAACTGTAATGCAGACTCCATACCAACAACTTCAAACAAATTATAACAGCATTATGATAAATATTGTCTAAACAGAAAAGAACCACAGAAAATACCACAGGGCAGCTATCCATTGTTCAAACATTCAGAACTCAGTATCAAGAATGTGTTTACTATATGATATAAAACCTTGGTACACTTAATTGAAAGAAAGGACATGCTAGATTTTCTGTATTTGAGAATACTATCAAACAAAGAGTGTTTATTTTGTTATAGCAAACATCCCTAATTATTTGAACTATCAAAGTTTTTTTCTTTGTTTGAATATACATATGACCTTTTATATAAAATATTTTTATTTTAGTGACAATACTGACCATTATTTTTGTCACTATAAAGATATTTTTATAATGATCAGACTGAGTTCTCTTCTGAATGTAAAGAATAGTCAGGCATGTTATAGTGTAAGATGCATCCCTCATTTAGTCTTCAAAGAACAGGTTTAAGCAGCTTACTCAAAACAACCTCAAATGCCCAAAGAGATGACATGTTTTGAGTCATGAGCAGGGTACATTATTCCCAAGCTGCTGTACTGGTAAAAGCAACAAATAGCTGGCTTCCTTTCTCTTTATGCCACTGTGTTATTGCATTCATACTCAATATTCTCTTCTCCGGGCCAAAGAATCTCAGTCTATTCAGTCATTTATTTCATGCCAGCTGTTCCCTTTTAAATCTTTTAAATCACTATTCTCTGAATCTTTTACAGTTCTATTATACCATTTGTGAAATGGGTGATCAGGTCTGCATTGAAGACATGAACAAAACACATATTTACACAGTGAGGTATAAGGTTTTCTGTCTCAGTCTTTACTCATTTAATAATTCTAACACTCTACTTTTTTCCTGAGCTTTGAGCTGATATTTATAGACTGTTTATAATCTCAAGCTCTTGTCTTGTAATAAACATAGACAGACATTTATTATGGAAAGATGGAGAGAGTTTGTTTTAGGGGTGGTTTGGGTTTGTTGGGGTTTTTTTTGCCATGTATGTTATGCTAGTAGTGAAGACAGAATTTTCTTTTCCATGTCACTGCAGTATTATATAAATATATGAGCTTATAAATGCTTAAGACCAAAATCTAGGTCATTATTCAACCTTGAAGTGATTTTTTTTCTATTATATTTAATGTTTATGGTTAAAAAATAAAATGCAAGAAGAAACGAAGACACTTTCTGTGACCACATCAGAGATTTTAAATGGGAAGATCAGATACAAGATGCCATGGACAAATTTGGATCTGGGAACTGAACAGACCTGTTTTTTAAGTACTTTATATGTTTCTAGTTATGCATTTGGTACTGCAATGTACTTTTTCTAACTGTGATAAAGAGATAATTTAGTGAAGTGTTAGTTTGGTGTGCTTGCTTAACACAAGGCTGTGATCTTTCACACAGAAAAATATATTATTATTTGGGTTAATTAAAAAAAAAAGGTAAAAACCCCATGTTTTTCTGGAACATGCTTTCCAAATTACACATCAAAATTTCAAAGTGAGTATTTTGAGTTGAAGAGTGTATGTGTGAATGAGAGAATACATGATATGGTTTCATCCCTTTCATTGTTGTAATCGGAATCTTTACAAATATTGGTGTAATCTAAAGAAAAATATTATCTTTATTCATTTATATGACATTAGAAGATGAACCTGTGACAGTTTAACGTTGGGAATGTAGATGAGGAATAGAAATTTTATGAGAGGTCAAGAGTTTGTGTAATGTTACAATCATCTTGCTTCCACTGAAAATTAAACATTAGCATGTTTTGTTTCCACATCATGTCAATATTTTTACTTCTCCTTTTTACAAAATAGTAGGAGTGTAGAGAGATGGAAAAGAAAAAGAGGAGAAGGTGAATAAGTAAAATAAACTTCAGAAATCATTCAATAGAATACCATTTTATTGGGTCATGTGGTAACTCGGGTTGGAAAGGCCATTCAGTCCAAATTCTTGCTTAAAGCAAGGTTAGCTATTAAGTCAGACAAGGTTACTCAAGGCTTTCCCAGTACGTTAGCTTTATATTTAGATTGAATTTTAAGCGTAGGTGAAGGACATTCAAAGCTGTCTGAATGGGATAAGCCATTCCTACCTGGATGCTTTGAGTATCTCAAGGGAACATCTTGAAATATAATTTTTTACTAAGCAGCTACTGCAGAGATGCAGAATTAGTTTTCAAAGATACCAAATTTACTGTGTCTGCTTAATGTCTGTCATATTAACTGTCACAGATTTCCAGGAAAGAACTCTTTTCCTCACTTTCCTCTCTGGTAGAGCAAGTTAGAAAAGAAAAAAGACAAAGAGAGTGCATAATTAGACACTCTTTCAGTTTATGTCAGCTTATTAAGGGTTTGAATTTTCCAAGATACAAAGTACGTCATCACTTGATGAAGTCACTTATATGAGATGCTACCTTTGGTAATAATGCTCCAGATAACACATGAAGTAGATCAGAGAATAACAGAGTAATTTCACTTCTTATTACAGAAAATCTGGTTGAAAGTAGATGAAGTATAGATATCAAAAGATCTGAATAATCATTGCAGGTGTGGGGTATTTTTTAAAAGGTGTTACCATTCTGACTATCTGTTACAAGCTGAACAGCCTCAGCTGTCCTACTCTGAGGATCACATTTTGTTTGTCAGCTTCCTGGAAATAAAAGTGAGGTATTAACCCAATTTTATTTGGAATTTATGACCTTCAGTTCCCAAATGTCATTTACAAACAGGGAAATAAAAATGTGAGAATTTAAATATATTTAATTAATATGTGCTAACATATCAATATTATACAACATTAATACATTGTGTCATCTTTTCAAATTTAGGACTTAAAATATACATTTATATCATTACAATTAAAAATACCTAAAATATAATAACTGCTCACCAATTTTTGCCTGATTTTTAGGTTTGTTTTACCACTTCAACCTCCACAGTTCAGGTGCTCAGGTTCTGAAATCACTTTGTGTCAGTGTATGCTCACAAAATACAAATGACAGAACCATCTTACCTAATTTACAACAGAGTGTCTTGTAAACCTCTACCATCTTCACTGTATTTAAAGTGTTTTGCATCTTTGGAGAATGGAGAAAAATTTGGCATTATTTCAGGTATCCACAAAATATCTTGAAAAGTATGTCAGCAGAACCACTGTTAATGATAAAAAATCTGTTTTCATTACTTGGGCATATTGAAAAGTTAATAAGTTTTATACATAAACATACAGACCTTCACCTACATTCTGCTACTAGCTGAAGTGCCTGGGATAGGCTATCTTTCCAACACTGAAAAAAACTACAAAAATAAGGAAAAAACTTGTAGTCTCTAGTAAAGTATCTCTAATTAGATGGGTTGAACTCTAGCCAGAGACAGAAGAAAGCCATATCTGCTTGTAGAATTTGTCCCAGAGAATGAATATACCATAATTTAGCCAAAAAGTGAAAAACATGCTTTTACATAGCAAAGTTACATATTATTTTTTTTTCATCAGAAATGAACAGATAGATTTATTTGAGAATCTCCCTCCACTCCCAGGTTCAGAGTGAGACAGCTGTCTGACATAGAAAATTTAGACAACTCAAGTTTGACAGATGTAACCTTAACATAGACGTGAGTTTTCTAGTGGAGTCTTATTTACAGCTTGCACTACAAACACTGTCTATGTTTTATAAAGAAAAAAAAAAAGTATAAGAAATTTCACCTAAAATACACAGTATACTGCAGCATATGATCTAAGAAAATAAACAAGAGCTATCAGAGGTTTCCCAGTAGAATTCTAAGGATAAACTGATCTTATGGTGTAAGGTGAAAACAAAAAGGCAGGCCACAAAGAGAAAACACAATATAAAATACAGTGCAGAACAGTTTCCATCTTGACTGCAGATGAAGAATAGCTGTTGTTTTACAGTATAACACTTATTGTAGAACTCTTTTAGCTTTTAGCACATCCCTGCAGAATATCTTGAACAAGTACTCAAGTGAATCAACAAAAATGAACTATAACTTGATAAAAGTGACTTCTACAGATTTACATTTATTTCCATAACATTCAAGTAATTGCCTTCAATGAAATTGTATCTGTCAGAAGTCCAATTAATCCACAGATTGAAATTATCACTCTTCAATACACCAACCCAGGATAGAAATATTAAACCTGTGTATTAATTGAGATACTCAAGAGAGCAAGAAAGGGGAAAGCTGTTTCTCATTTCTAGGTGACCAGTTTAAATTCATTCCAACTCAGCAGTGACTGAATATCACTATCTAATGACTGTCTGTGACCTATGTGAAATATTTTTTTGATCTTATTCTGGTTTTTAGTGGAAAGGTCCAGCATTCTGTACACCATGAAACAGTTTGGCAATATTCCCTGTATTTTGACATCAGCTTTCATCTCAGATTGGAAACTGCAATACAATGTCCTCTAATGGAAGTGATTCTTCCAGGTTAGGAATGATGAGCTCTGCTAGAGTGAAAGTAGATTTTCTACTTAGTCTGTTCTCTGTTATAACCAAGTTAGTAAGAAATTAATGGTTCCTTTTCCTGAACACACAGTATATCACAAATATATGCTCTTACACTAATTATAAGATCCTGGTGATAGCACTACTAAAGTTAACAATATTAAAAGAAAAAGGTGAACTTTCTAGAGAACACAGAAGATCTACTGTACATTTTTGATTCATTTTTCATCAAACTAATGTATAACGGGAATAAAGTAATACTTCTTTATTCCACATTAATTTTATTTTCTTTATGTCAATATGAAATATACGGGTAAGAAACTATTTTTAAGAATATTAGTACTTTAAAAAATATTTAACAGCGTAATTACTTTATTTTCCCTTATAGGTTGGTGGAGTACAGTTAACTAGAACCTATAAAATTTACACAAGTACCTCACTTAGGATAACCTTCTGCCTTTTTAAAAATAAAATCCAGTTAAACTGTAGAAACCTTGAAATAAAATGTCATCTTCTTTTTCTTTCTTTAATGTAAACGTCACTAAGATAATCAATTTAGATGAGAATTTTTCTATTGTTCTAACACAAACTGCTTTTCCAGGTTGAAAGTATGTTCACAGAATCCTAGAGTGAATCATAGAATAATTTTCATTAATAAAGACCTTTAAGATAAAGTCTAACCATTAACCTAGCACTGTCAAATCTACCATTAAACCGTGTCCCTAAGCACCACACCTACATGTATTTTAAATACCTCCATGGATGGCGAATTTACCACTTCCCTGGGCAGCGTATTCTAATGCTCAATAACCCTTTCAGTGAAGGCATTTTTCCTAATATCCAGTCTAAAGAGAGAGTATGTATGAGTTATTTGCTGATTTTTGAAGTAAAATGATTGCATGATTCTTGGTATAAATGTCTTATTTTATTAATATCACCTTCAATTGATAGTGACCTGATCAATATCTTTCTTTATGGTGGCTATTTTGTGGCAGGACATTGGCTGACTCAACCTCATCAACACCTCCAGGATAGATGAACCCTCATCCTCCTTATTGTTTGGTGCCACCTTCAGAGTCACATACCTCTTATGCAAGGGCACCTGGGAAGGTGGAGTAGTCACAGAGGAGACATGCCTACTGTGCTGGGAAGAAACTTGTTGCTATTTCTCCCTGTCTCTTAAGTCACTGTGTTCAGCCAGTCAGAGAGAGAATAAGGAATCCTCCATGTCATGTGTCCTGTCTGCATGTTGAGCCTGCCTCAGGAAAAGTAGGGTGTGATTCTACCAGCCTTTCTCTCTCACACTCTCTCTGATACTCCTCAACCTACTCACCTGCTCTCAGAGCTCTGTCACTAATTAGAGGAGTTCCTCTACCTGGGCGCACCTCCCACAGGTGTGATCATTGTTATTGTCTGGTACTGGCATAAAAGCAGGGCACACCCTGCAGCCTGACACCTGTGTGTTCCCACTGAAGCTTTGTCTGGGAAGCTGCTGAAATCGTGGTGGGTGCAGAGCTTAGAGAGGTCATGACTTTCTGCCAGGTGGATACCATCACTCCCTGGTTGAACTGGCAGAGCTTCAGCACCTTTTCTGTGCACCTTTTCACACCAACAACCATGCAAACTAATGCACCATTGCCTTGCTGATGAGTTATGCCCTGTTTGTCTGCAATGCTCATGGTGTCCTGGTCACCTGCTAAGGTCTCCTTTTACATGAAAAAGGGGGGAGGCAGGTCTTGGCCGCCATTACTCCTGGTCCCATCAGATCCTGTCACATAAGCTGTGGGCTCCTGGCATCTCTTTTGACTTCCCTTGAGTTGCCCCCAGTTTGGGAAACCCGCTCTGCGCACTGCCCTAGAGTGATCTGTTGTGGATCTTGCTAGCACTGGAGCTGCTTACTTCAACAACAGGTTTTCTGATTCACTATCTAACTGAAAAACACTCCTTTGTATATTCAACATAATTACTGCATTGGGAAGACTATCATAGCCTTCTCACTGACAACTCACTATTTTTTACAGAAGTTGTGTCCTAACAACCATCTCCATTACAGCTTTGGACTCAATTTTTTGCTCAATTTGTTTTAGAATATCTGTGTATTTCATTGTTCATGTCAGTATACAGCGGATGCATATTTTTAAACATGTAATGAAGAGAAACATATTTGAGTGATTATCAAAGAGAAAGATCTCTTTAGCTAATAGAAAGAGCATCTTTGATATTATGATCCTGTGGAAGGGACTATATTGTGATGAGCGTTTAATTTCAGTTTCTCTCATATCAGAGTCTCTGAGCTAAATACCTTTAATATCCTAAAGATAGTAATATTATTCATTCTGCTTTTTAATCTTTTTTCTCCTAAGTGAGTTTCAAGATTTGGTAAAATTCATCATCTTTGTATATAAGACAGCAGAAATATAAATATAGGACAACCCATGGTATCAGTTATCCAGTACTGTTACAAGAAGTACTAAATACAGCTTAAATGCTAACCTGATCAAAAGAAATTCAAATGGCTCATAAAACTCAAACAGTGAAATGTTGTTCATAACAAAACTTTCCATATGTTCTTCTCATATATGGTACCTTTTTCCTTTCCATGAACGTATTTTGAGAATTAAAATGGCTTTACTGTAAAGAGTTTTGTTGCAGTTTCTTTTTGAATAGCACTCTGTAGAATGGTGTATTTATGCAGTAAGTTGGTATTCCTGATAATTTATTATCAGGAATTAAGTCAGATAATTTACATCACCTTCCAAGAACATAACAGTAATATAATGATAATTTCATCCCTCCCCTTCCCGAATTCTACGTTATGAGGCATTAAATTTTCTAACGAGGGTGTGGCCTGATTTGTAGAATGTATTCAGAAGAGGAAGATTATGTCTTCAAGTACATGAATGTAACTGGGATGGAAATCTTTTCTAGTGGGAAACTTTTATTTTTATTTCTTCCCTAATGGGAAAAGAAAAAACCTTTTAATTTCACCATCAAACATAAAATACCCCTACATGAAATAGAAACAGCTGCTTTTAATAAAATCACCTAACATTACACACACAATCTCTGAATATTAATTAATTGAATCTGTTTAAAAAGAGGAGAATACAAGAAGTAACCCTAAAAGGTGTTTACGTTCATCTGTGCATCAGAGGTCATACTGCAGCTGATTAGAGCCAATCACAGAATCATAAATTTTTTTGTGTTGGAAAGGACCTTTAACTGTCTTGTAGTCCAACCCCTCTGCAAGGAACTGGAACATGATTATGTCAAACTGTAATAAACTTAAATGATGTTGAAACTATGGTAATACCCACAAAAACCTTCTAGTTTCTTTTCAACATAACAGCCTCACTGTCCACTGGTTTTTACTCTTTTTTATGTATATCCATGATATCTGATAGTGAAGCAGTTGAGTTCATTGGAGTGTCAGGCAAAACAGAACTAGGTGCTGGCATCAAAAATCCTGCCTGTCTTGCTTCAACAACATTGCTCTGAGTGCTAATTTTTTAGTGTATGAATAGCAAAGATACATTGGAAATTAATACTTACTGATCTAAAGTCATCCATGTCAAAATGTTGAAACTGATAATGACCTCAGAAATTTCCACATTTTTTTAAGTAGCTCAGTGAAAATACTGGAATTAGAGATTCCAAAAGTGTTTAGAACTGTATATATCCACTAACAGAATTATTGTTGATGGTACAATACATTCCTTGAAAGAATATTAGAAAAGAAATATCATCAAATATAAATATTTCATAGGAACTGCATTTAAGTGTTGAAGTCATGAAAATTTTTCTAGGCATGGGAACTGTTTATTTCAAAGAAATTTAACACTTGGAAATATGTTATAGCTGTTTTAAGTACCAGATAATTTTCTTTATTATTTAGCAGTTACAAAATATCTTTATACTGGAAGCCTGAAAGGGTTATATTTCTTTATAGTGAAATGTTTATTTGAGAAAAACTCTGTATAAGATTATAAGTTCTGTGTTGATTTGACCTTACATCATATATAAAATATGAATATAATATTATTCTGCAAACTGGATTTTTTCCAAATATTTCACTTATTGAAGTTAATCTGAATTACAATTTTGTTTATATTTACTGAGTTTGAGTGTATTTGACAGCAACAGAGTAAATGTATTTATTTAGAGTCAGCATAAAATTTATGAAGATACAGCTTCATACCAAAGATATTCAGAAACTGAATTATCTGAAATCCAAGAAAAATATACCAGGATAACTCAAGAAACTGAGATGGATTATGTGTGGAGAATATCACTGACCAATTGTGACTGAGATTTGCTGTCTGAAGATGAAGCCCAAGGATACTGGGAACCAGGAGTTTTTCTAACTACTGATGACAACAGAGAGCTACAGTCATTAACCCAGCGGGCTGCCTACTGGGCTGGACTCCCTAGAAGGAGGGGAACCAGTATGTATAGAGACTCTAATTAGAGAACATCAGACTGAAAGTTTGCAAAAGGCTGCTTATCTTCAACTAATGCAAGATGGGTGCTTAGTCCCTAAACAACCGTCTCCAGTGTTATTACTTGTTAACCCTGATTTAATGACCCCCTTTATCCAGGGTCTCCCTGATGCTCCTGGACCTCCACAGATGTCTGTGATAGAGAATTCCATATTAACACCAGGCTCGTTCCATCTTTATAACTGGTTCAGTCAATGAACCAAATTCTTTCTTTTCTGCTTTCTTTACAGGAGGAAGAATGGAATTCTAGGAATCTGACAGCCAACCCACCATTTTGTGAAGAAAACTTTTAAGCATTACAGTTTTCTTATGTATATAGTTTTGCAGAGCATTGATCCAAGACAATGAGGGATCTATGTGACTTAATAATTTCAATAATTCCATGTATTGAATACATTCTATTAATTGTTGTTCACCTTTATGTATATATTTTTCAGACTGTTGGAAGCCCACCATGGGACTTATATTCTCAGTTGTTAAATGGATTGTGTTTTGCATTGTTTGTCTGATTTTGTTAAACTTGTTCTTCTCCTTTACTAGGGAAAGATGATGTGGAAGAAGTTTATATTCTTACTTTTTGGATGTATAATCTTGCCTCAGGGAAGGGAGAATTTGCACAATCAACCCAACTTGGCATGGGAATTAATTCAAGGGTTTGTGCANTGGAAGCCCACCATGGGACTTATATTCTCAGTTGTTAAATGGATTGTGTTTTGCATTGTTTGTCTGATTTTGTTAAACTTGTTCTTCTCCTTTACTAGGGAAAGATGATGTGGAAGAAGTTTATATTCTTACTTTTTGGATGTATAATCTTGCCTCAGGGAAGGGAGAATTTGCACAATCAACCCAACTTGGCATGGGAATTAATTCAAGGGTTTGTGCACACTCTAGAACAATACTAACTAGAAGAACCTATTGGCTTTTCTATGATTAATCTTAATATTTCCAAACTATTAGAAAGTAAGCTGAGTACAATCATTAAAAACTGTACTGTCAGTTGTACTTGGGACAGAGTAAACTCTCTGTTTGAGAGTCAATATGGTAATGTTTTCATTCTTGATGAGCCCTGGAGACTGAATCATTTTACCAAAATTCCCCAGCAAACTGGACCGATCCTGGAACAAAACATGCTATAGATGGAACATGAATGAACCGGTAACTCCTATACCAGAAGCCCCATTTATAGTACCAGTATCTCCTTGTCCTGAAGACTTGATAAACCTACACAATGTGTCAGGGAGATAGTGGAGACAAACTCTCTGTGAAAATCCCCACAGAATATCATGCAACCAGATCCCCTATTGGCCTCCAACCCCCAAAACAGAACCCTTTAAACATGTTTATATGGTGCAATGGTTCTCTACATGGTATATACAAATCTCTGACCAGCCAGGCCAAAAATATGACAAAATTGATAGAAAATAATATTAATGGGCCTTGTCTGTCAATCATAAGTTATACTGAAATTCTAATTTCAATCGCTGTTGAAGAGGAAAATGTTGAAACTCCGTCCCTAGAACACTCACAGTTAATGAACTGTACCGCAATCTCAGATTGTACCATGGGTGGAGGAAATCCCACTGAAGCGTGGTACATCCCTGAACTCCAAACCTTCCTACGGAACATGTGTACTTGCTGGGGATAACCTTTCCAGGATTTTTGAAATTTGGACAATAGATGTAATGGTACCTGGAGAAAAGGTGGAACTGTAATTAGATGTGGTATTCCCTCCAGCCATGGTCTGAAATACCAAAAAGTATGGGATGAGGACTTACAGGGTACCCAGAGATGTTAGTTATTACTGTAATACATCAGTGTACCAGATCCCTTGTGGAACATTGTGCGGATGCTCTAATGGAAAACTCTATTCCCATCTTAATGTGATAAAACATGCTGAATTACGATGTGAAATAGGGATTCCTAAAATGTGTCCTTCTAGGGTATTTGATTTCACAGTACCTCATCAAACCAGAAAGCACCAAGGAAATAGTATGCCCAAGGAGTGGTCTGAGTGGGCAATAAAGGGAGTTGAAATACCCAATTAACTCCGTATGTAACCCTGGAAGGATATCAGTTTATCTTAGGGAATTTGATCTGGCAAGTACACCTCCTGACTAATTGGATGGATTATGCTTTCAGGGAAATAAATGTACAGATTCAACAAGTGTCTAAAATGACTTTGCAAAACAGATTAGATTTAGACATGTTATTGTTAAAAGAGCAAGGTGTGTGTGGGATGCTGAATCTTACTGAAGGAGAATGCTGTTTTACCATACAGAACGCAGCTACCACCCTGGAATAAGCATGGGAAAAGATAAAAGAAGTATCAAAACAAACAGGAGAACTTTTCCAAGCAATGTAGCTGAAGGACTGGTTCAACAGCTTTACAGAAGGCAGGTTAAAGAAGAATGAAATAAAAAAAGGAATAATTTAAATACATTTCCATTGTATCCATTAACATTTACTTTTCCAGGAAAAAAAACAGGAGGAGAGACTCTGGAAGAAGAGTATGGTCCTAAGTTTGACAGTAATATTTTTTTCTACCAGACTGGTAATCATGACTAGGTTGAATGGATTATTAAGCTACACTTGCGTTTCAAAACAGCACTGAAAACAAATATAACATAACTTATTTTAGATCAGATACGGGGAAAGGGTGAAATAATATTTTGGGGTTTTTCAAGTAGATTGCTTAAGTTACCTTATATGAAGAGGCTGAGTATTATCTTGGGCATGACTGATACCTCTGTTTTGCTCAACAGTAAATCCAAAATTCTTGATTGACAGAGAGAGTTAATCAGTGTTCAGGACTTGACTCAATAAGAGACAATATCTGTGGTTTATCTGACCACATTGTAAGCTCTAGCAGCTTGTTTTATTATTTACTGGGAAGTCAAAAACGTATTTGGAAAACAAATTTGACCCTATCTTAATTAAGTAATAAAACATAAACTAGATTCTGCTGTTCTGAAGGATATTTTGCTACATATTTCACTCAGATTAATTAATTAATAAATTAATGTAAATAAATAGAACTTTCCTACATATGTTTTCTGGTTTATTGGAATTTTCCACTAGTTGAATTGTTTATTATTCCATACTTGTATCATGTATTTGATAAAATACTTCTCAATGGTCTGTTTTTGGGTTATCCAAGTTAATTGCAAATGAACAGTGCTGTTAGTGTTCGGTCACCCAGGTTGGTTCCACCAGAGCCAGTTTAAATCTGGAATCTTAAGAACCGCCATAAGTACACATACAACACATACTCAGTAACACTGCTGACCTTTTCCTCTTCCTTACATCACCAGTGGATGTTTTTACAGCCTAGTTTACCTAAGTTTAATCTTTTCTGTATCTTTGTTTTAAATAAGATACCCTGGATCACAAATTTATTCTAGAAGAATCCAGTGTAATTTTTATTCATTTATAAACATATAATTTACAAATATTAATGTTGTTCTGGACACCTACCACAACATTATTACAATGGACATTGAAAAATCTATCATAAAATTGTATTCATTTTGTTTCCATTTACTTATATGACACTATTTCTCTATTTTCATTTTCCTTGGCACATTTTCAATTCTAATTCTTAAGTTAATATATTTTGTTTCACTCTTGCCACAATTGAAAGCATTTTTTTGGCAAAAGGAACAATGCAGTACATGTTCTATATGTTCATCTATGAATAAAACTCTCTTTTCATGATTAAACTAACAAATGTAGTAACTAATAAAATGTTGGTACTGGACTTGTAACCAAGTTGATAAGACAGTTTTATATTCCTATATCTTAACTCCACTATACAGTTTATGTCTATGTTGATATCAATTACTTATAGTGAACAAAGAGAAAGAAAAGTTCTAAAAAATAGCAGATGTAAGCCTAGCAGTGATGATTCCACTTTTAATTAAATATGGGCATGTCCAGAGGAGTTGTACTTTATTATAAGAATAAGATGTTATAGAATGTAATATTTTCAGAAGCAACAAGATAGAACAATTATATTCCATCACAAAATTTTATTTTCATGGGTGAATATAATGGTCTGAGAATATTCATTGCTATAATTTGCTGATAGAACAATTACAGGTTTTGAGCATGACAAATAATGTTTTTCAAACTCTGTTGATGAATGCACACAAACTATGGCAGGACTTGAATGCAAGCAGTCTTTAAAAGGCATGGACTGGATCTTCTCCAGCACAATGGGACACTAGTCTAGGTGAGAGACTAATATATTTTATGTAAAGCGGGAAATAATTATCAAAGTATGTGTCCTCATGCAAGTCAGGCAAAATAGGTATTTTTATATTTAGCTCTGGAGTCCTCAGTGTCTTGATTTAAAGCAACAAAAAAATTTGTAGTGTAATTTTTTTTTTTTGTTATTAACAATATTAATGATCCCTTTGAAATTACATACAATATGAGTAGAAAGATGTCCTACGAAGAAACTCAAATTCCACTGAAGTATTTAGATTTACATGTGTTATGTACCTGTCAATCAGTTTCAGAGCAGCTCTTTATTCACATTTTATTGTGTATTTATAGTTGCACTCCCTTGATGATATATTACCTCTCAGAACAAAATAGAATTCTACTTTGTTGAGTTTTAAACATGTCCATTTTTTAAATACATTCATTGTATTGAAGTTAAGACTTCTTGTTTATTTATAATGACACAAAATCATGTTGAAATCTTTACTTCTTTTCTCACACATGAGATTCTTTCCCATATTGTTATCAGAAGCATTTCTTAATCAGTCAGTGTCATGAAGGGAGAAATCCTTTCCATCTAACTGAATACATGGGGCTAACTATCATGATACAGGTTAATGCAGCACTGTATTAAATTATCTTTAAGTCAATGACAGTAAGCCAACACCCTCTGACACACAAAATAAAAAAACAAGAGAGGTCACACAGTCTGACTCTGAATAGCACTTACAATACATGACTTTTCTGCCTGTTTGTGGCAAGGAAGAGAAAGAAAACTGAAAAAGAAAACTGTTTCACAATTCAGCTTATCGTAATTAAAAACTTCTTAACAGATGTGTCATACTATCCTTCCTATGGGATATTTGCAGTCCCAAGATAAACCAGTTTCTGTTTTCCAGTGAGTACCTTCTCTATGTAATTATCTGTTCAGCTCAAAAACACTTTGGTCTTTTTTTAAACATAGTACTAACTCTGCCATTATTCAATATTCTTAAATGTAAAGGACAATCAATTACAAAGACAAGTACTGGAGTTAAATAGTATATTTATGAGACTGATGACAAACACAATATTGGATAATAATTCTTGTAGATGGTGTGACACAACTTCTTTTTTTGTAATGTATTTTAATCACCTCTGAAGTATTGCTTTTGTTTATATAGGTAAAATCAAAATAAAAACATATCTAGTAAAATGTACCTAGATTCAAAATTGCCTTTATATTTAAGATCCAAAGAATCTGAAAACACTAATGTTCATGGAAAGAAACACATGTAGCCTCGTATTGCAATATTACCCCGCCAGGACTGTCAAAAGGTACAATATTCATCAATATATAAATTAAGGAAGGGTAGAAAATTTTCAAAAGTTTCCTGAGAATACAGGTACTTTAATCTGCATTGTCAGGTTTTTCTGAACCATCAGGAAAATGAGAGAGAAGGAGAAAGGTATGGAGACTGTGAGTAGGAGAGGAAGAATGAGAGGAAGAAGGAGAGGGAGAAGGAAAAGGAGAGAAAATTTATTCCTTGAAAAACACAGGCCTGAGGAATAGTTCAGAAATGGGCTTTGGCTTTAGAGACAGGAACATTATTGTATCCTTCTAAACTTACCTGTTTATATCTCTACATTTTCAATAAGCATATAGCAGGATTTCAGTCTTGAGCAATCAGTTGACCTGGCCAAGTGGCTTAAAAGTTACTAGCTACCCATTACCCGTGCATGCAAATGGCAGACAATGGCACCTTCCAATTACCAACTGAATTTTGAGGGGAAACATAAATGTAATAAGAATTGCATTTTTCATTCTCCCGAGCAAGAAATTCCACCTGCAATGGGAAAAAGTGCTGACATAACATGTAATGGAAGAGAAAAGAGAAAAGATAAGGAAGTTCTCAAAGTTTTATCAACAGCCATAACAGCCACATATCTTCCTGCCCACTTGTATCCTGTGAACTCCATCACTCCAGTGTGTTGCATAAGTGACTCTTGATGACCTTCTATTTTGACCTTAGGTCCTGTATGCAATCTCTACCTTAGCGATTTGAAGAAACTCAACACAGAAGTGAGGTAGTCCTGGTTCCAAGCTGCACAGTTCTTTGAGGTACAGACTGTTAGAATGATTTGTCAAGTAACATAAATACGTCCAAAAATACACAAGTAGAAAAAATGTATTTCTGTTAGAAAGTTATCAAGAAAGAATAATTTAAACAATATCTCAAAGAAAAAGTGAAAATATTTCTGTTGAAAACTATGAACAAAAATTTATTTTGAGCCATATTCATGTGCTTTTATTTCTCATTTGTATGCTCAGTATTTTTGTATCTAAGTAAAATCTAGTTTTACAAAGAAAATCAAGGAAATATAGTTTGATTACAATACCTACTGTGGCAAATTTACTCACACAACTTTAAAAATCTTGGTTTACACTGTAAAAATACTCTTTTTAAAGATTTTTTGAGACATTTGTTGAATATTTGAGTGGGCTGGTTTTATAGAGTGTAAGTAAGTAATTTATTGTATCAGATCAAGGTATTCAACACTTTTGTTGTCATTAAGAGGATATCATTAGTTCTGCAATTTTATTTTTTCTTTCAATAACAGTGCAATGATTTTCATTTCCATGATACATATTAAATATAGTGAATGCTTATTTTCTTTAGTAATAATTTTCCGGTTTCAGTTATAACATTGAGTATGTTATCTGTTGCATCAACAACGTAACAAAGAACAGCCACCACAAAACATTTAAATCACATTTACATGTAGATTAAAAACAATTTAGCCTTTTCAAAATATGTGTAACATATTCACAGCTAAATACCTTCACCTAGCAGAAAATTTAGCAAGATTGTAAAGGTAAACTGAACAAGTGACATATGAAGTGTTTCAGGGAACTTTTAGTTATAAACTGCTAGGTTTAGGAAGGAAACTTGGGCACAATTAGGTTCCTGACCTAAGCAAAAGTATTATTTCACTACCTTTGCAAGCAAGAAAAGATAGCAGCTTGTGAAAATTGGAATAAAAAGTTTCATATTTGGTATCTTTAGCTTTTTCTTATTGCCAAGTTATATTCATGAGGAGTTCCCTATTTCCTTGTACTTAGCCCGTACAGGCAGAAGAGATTGTTTTCCCTTAAATCCCTCCATACAATAAATAACTTACACATGTATAATACAAACTGCACAGAACAACTTTTTAAATACTTGTTCTCCTGAAGTGATCTGTTTTGATCTGTAGACATCAAAATAAAATAATGTTGTACAATGCTTTTGTTCTAACATCAGAAAGGGATGGACAGGAGAAATAATTACAATTTGGTATTACTTATTATCTGCAAAGGTCTAAATTACTTAGTTTTCTTCAGATTTTCTCTCTTGTTCATAATGGTTTCTAGGAGAAATATAGAAATAAAAACCTCTGTTGCTATAGAACATTCTTGGATTAGCACATGATAAAAAAAAAAAAATACCTAGATATTAAGCTTGTGTGGATGAAGTACTTACTGTTACAGCTGTTTAACTGTGTTATTGTTGACTTGGTTTATAATCCCAGCTTGTAAACACCTAAGCAATCATGCACACTCTGGTGACCTGGGTTAATATATTGATTTCACAAGAAAAATAAAAATATCAAGCAACGTTGTCATATAATTTCCACCACAATAGTCCTTACCAAATATTCCCTAAGGAGTTTAATTTTTTCTTGGAAAAAGAAAGGCCTTTACCTCAGCCTACATTACTATAAAAAAGAAGGGGAAATACTCTCAGTGAAAGTTACACAGGTGAACAATGCATGCAAAATTATTTGAAGAGAATAAATCACACCCATGGAAACCACAGAAACTTTGTGAAAAGTGCAATCATAGATCTGAATATGATCATAAAAAACAATGGAAACAGAAAGACTAAAAGAAGAGTTCATAAATTCCTGAAAATATAATAATTTAAAAAACATAAACAACTAGATAAAAGAATATTAAATAACTATTTTCCTGCATTGACAGAGAACAGATTAACACACATTGAAATGAAATGATTAAGTGTACAGGCTAGATAAAAATAACCACAGCTGAAGGTTTTATTACTATGATGAAGTTCTAACTGTGTAACTACCTAGTTGTGGCCTTATGTTTATAAATACAAAGTTTGCCCCATAATTACTAATGATATTGAGTGGATTATGTAAATGTAGTGTGTGTTCCATATCCAAATAAACCTAACCAAACTCCTAATATGAAATATGTATCATAGGCCAAAATATTATATTTGGTGCTATAAATATAATTTGTATCAGTGCTGAGGAGAGGAGAGGAGAGGAGAGGAGAGGAGAGGAGGGGAGAGTTTGTATATACAGGTTTGTAACTACTGCTCATTTTAGAGTTAAAAAAAGAAAAAGTGTGCTAAAGGCTGGACTTGGGAGGTTAGGCTATACTGCATCTGAAATTACACACTAAGGAATAGAAAAAATAGAATAGATTGAAGAACATTTACATAAAGATATAACAGATTCCTCTTCCAAACACATTTATAGATGGTAACATTAAAGAAAATCTAAATTACATTTGAATTAATCTCTTTCCAAGACTAAATTAAACCTTCCCAAGGGGAAAGATTTCTGTAAAATACATATTTTTGGGCAGAAAGGCTCTTGGGAAACTTTATAGCAGCCTTCCTGCACCTGAAAGGGGTCTACAGGAAAGCTAGAGAAGGACTTTTTGCAAAGCACGTTGTGATAGGATGAAAGTGTTGGAAAATTGGCCAGAGATGTCCAATTACACACAAAATTAGTGTGCTTATCTTGTATCAACTTTGGGATAGGAAAGCAGGCTAACTTTATCTCTTCCTGGCAATGAGCAGGGATGAAGGACGTACAACTTGCTTATCCAATCCATGACTCAGTCCAGACATTGGAAGTTCTCTGCAACCTGGCAGTTCAGAAGTTTTTACAATCCCATCAAGTCACACATCCACTAGGATAGGGTGAAGGCCGTGTAGTCAGATGGTTGTGCCAAATATAGCCAGAGGCAAGGACTGACAATCAAAGTTATGCCAATATGACTGAAAAGGAGTCTACATCTGTAGCAAGTGTTGGTTCTACTTCTTCCTTGCCTCTCTTAATTAATAGCACCATAAGCCTGCCAGGAGCCAATCAGCACACAAGATATGACCCAGTCTCAACTCATCAGGAAGTATACATTAGCCTTTAGAATTGTCTATTTCTGAGGAAGAGACATCCAAGTATTTCCAGATGGGTTGAAGGGTCTGGACCTCTTTCCTCCCCAATAAAGGATGCCTCATTGGTAAGACTTGAGCCTCTGACTTTTTGGATGTTATACAGGAACTACTAACTTGAGCTCAATTTTGTGCAGTAAATGTATTTATCAATGGCAATCATGAACTTGTTGTACCTGTTTGCATTAATAAATTAGCTGCCTTTGCAACTTCTCAAATCTGTCACAGTGAAATTCCTTGGTGGGGTTCTGAAAAATGTGAAGGTTATCTCTAATTAGTGACTACACGCATAACCCCTTAGACATAAACAGTTAACCACATCTGGGACTAGGACTAGACCCAGCCACATTTAGACTCTTCTTTGAGAAGGAGCTTAGAAAGCAAGGGGGTCTTTTCTGAACCTTGTGACTCAGTGGGAGGGCCTTCCTCAGACACCTTGCAGACTCATATTGTTTTACACAACAGAGGGGGTAAGGTTTCAAACAGAAAGCTTGTAGATTTAGATTAGATATTAGAAAGAAAGTTTTTATTTTGAGGGTGATGAGAGACTGAAACTGGTTGCCCAGGGACGTTGTGGCTGCCCCCTCCCTGGAAGTGTTCAAGGCCAGATTGGATGGGACTTTGAGCAATCTGGTCTAGTGAGAGGTGTCCCTGCCCATGGCAAAAGGGTTGGAATTAGATGATCTTTAAGGTCTTAAACCCTTCTATGGTTTTATGACATTGCATGCGTAAAGACTACAGGCACCATTATTCCTTCTAAACCAATTCCTAATATGCAGAAAAGTGAAAACAAATCATATGTAGCAGCTGCAAGAGGGGAGAGAGGATCATTTCACCCAACTTTAGAATATTTACATCAAAATTCAGCACCAACAGACAATGAAACATTTCATAGATGGGGGAGGGGTAAAATAGTTGTACATTATTTATTCCAACCTAAGGAATGCATCTAAAGTCAGAGGAACCAGCCTTGGAAAAGACTACCCTTCCCACAGACTATAAAGAAAGTTTTATATATATAGATCATTTGCAGAATTCTAGATAGTCCTCTTTGCATTTCAGTTGTTATAAAAACTTTACAGTGAGTGAAAAAAAAGTAATCAACCCCACTAATGACTGGAGGTTCAGAACCTTCAGATAAGCCATTAGGTGACAAAAACAATTCAAAACTAACTTCTGAAAAGGAAATTAGTGAGTGGGGAGCTGTGAAATTGTACAAAAGATACATATCTTTTCTACTCAGGTTTAGAAAGAATAATTACAAAGTGTAATTCTTACATACAGTGAATTCTGAAGTACTTATAGTAACACAGGACCCACAAAACTGGGCATCTTCTGTATTTCTAATGCACAGTAGTAGTCAAAAAAATGGAAAAAAAAATACCTCTGGTAAGCAATCTTGTAATAGGACAATGTTTCAGTTAAAGAGGATAAAATTAACACAGTAACTGTCATAAACCATAGGATGTTCTCGCCTGGAATGAATTTGGGCATTTATTTTAAGAAGGCTTAACATAAACAGCTAACAGTCAAGGAAAATCTATAAAGTAAAGAGAGATTTAAGAGTTTCACCCCAAGACTATGTCTATGTATTAGTTTAGAAAAGAGAAAATATATTCCCTTAGAAGCAGAACTCCTATATTAAGATACATTAAAAAGACCAATCGTCTATCCCTGAATCTGATGGTTTACATCCTTGAATTATACATCACTGCCTGCAAGCCATACCCCTAATCTGCATTGCAGACATATTTTAGTGTATTTTTTTTATTAAGTAAGTTTGAGATAATGGAATTGAAGCTTTACTTTTCCCCACCTATGAGTCTAACAACATCATTATCCCAATGTTTGTATCAGCATTTAACAATTTTTTGGGACTTTTGTTTGATATTTTACTGGTGGCAATATTCAAGTAATAACTAGCTACATCTTCATTTGCAATACCAATAAGGGTTTTCAAGAGAGCCCTCAAAGAGGAGATAAAGCAGCTCTACCTCTCAGATTTGTTTATCAGTCTGTCTGAAGATGGGCGAAGACAATACTGTAGCAGCTTATGTTCATTTAACATTTGGAAGATTGTTGTTCTTTTCTCACTCACCACAGTCATATGTATTAGAAACCCATTTATTTCTCTTTGTTATGAGAGCACTATCTGAAGTAGAAGTATGTAGCAAATTCAAGAAGGATAATTATGCAACAAGTAAGACATTGCATAATCTCATTATACCATAGATAGAGTTTGACAATAAGACTGTCAAGAATATTTTTAATTAAAAGTCAACAAAATTAAAATACATAAAATTAAATACATTTTAATGGAATATTGAATTGAAGTTAATCATTGGGGATCAAGGAAAGGTGCATCTCTAGTCTAGAACTATATTATTCAATTTTACATGTGGATTTTGGACATCATCCAAAATAAAATTCATGTGAATTTAAGGTCTTGAGCATAGCAATGTTTATTAATTATTGTTATTAGCTACAAAGCTAATAGGAGATAAATGGCTTGGAATATCAGAAATTCAACTCTAAATTAGATGACCAAAATTTAAATATTGCTTAATATTTATTTGTTTTTAAATAAGCAGAGATTTGTTTAGTTATGACTTTGATTTCTTTGTATTGCTTCTTTTTGTTTTTGCAATCAGATTACGAGTTTGAGAAAAAATAAAGTGAGTTTGTTTGGTTGTTTTTTTTCTAATTAAAAACCCAAATTTAACACAATGAGATCAATACTTTTGGAAATCAACTTTACCGTACACTGTCAGACAAGAGAGATTTTGCAGTACATTTTCAGTCGTCAGAATATCTCCTTGAGACTTCTAATGGAGTAAAACTACAGTTAGGTTTTTGTTGTTTGTTTGCCTTTCAGACCCTTTTATCTTATCAAAAGCTAAATTAGCTTGTGTATTTAATTATTTAAATATTTTCAATATAGTTCTTTATATTTCATTGCCTTGGTATGTTTGCAACAAGTATTTTAAGTCTTCCACAGAAACTTAATTCTCATTATTGAAAGAACATACCCAAATGCTTTCTTCTTGACGATACTGCTTCCAGTTTCGTCCAGTATCACTAAACATCAGAAGATAGCTTGTTACCCAATCAGAGCTCCCGTAACCACCTTGTGTAGCAACAGCAGTAATATCTGTTCTTTCACCAAGATCAACCTGAAGCCATTGATATTTATTGGACACAAGTGGAGACCAGCCACCTGCACCTGAAAAAGAATGAAAAAGATTGAAATACATTCCTAAAAGAAGCAAGTTAACACAAAACCTGTATGTGCAAAAATGAATTAATTAATTCAAGCAACCTGATCTAGTGAAAGATGTCCTTGTCCATAGTAGGGGCTTGAAACTAGGTGATCTTTAAAGGTCCTTTCCAACACAAACCATTCTATGATTTTGTGATTCTAATTCAACATATAATTACACCAAAAATGTCTTGATATTATTTAGCAACTATTATAAAAATTGATACATATTACTTGACATACGTAACCATTTATAACTATTAAAAGTCATTGTGATATTATTCACTCCTTTTTTTCTCTCTCTGACTTTTGTATTTCTTACCCAATTAGACAAAGTTCTTTAAGTAAAAAACTCAGAATATTATTTATTTGTTTTATACTTCTGTTTCATTTTATATGGTTTAGAAGACCTCCTGAGATCCCATCTAATCTGAATGATTCTGCATGAGTCTGTTCTGTGAGGCCTGGATATGCAGATTTGTATATGAAACAATGAAGCAATGAAGCAGTTATATGATAAATTTACCCATGCTTCTTTAAGCAACCTATCAATTTATAGGCAAAACTGTAAGAGTATGAGATACACATGCAATTTCAAACAGGAGACAGACAGACCAGTTTGCAAAGATAAAGTTTAACCCAAAACATGTAGTTATATAGAAAACTCCTGCAGTATTTTAACTAGTCAGAAACCATGTTGAACTTCATATCAATTCAGTTCTCCCTTGTCTTGATTAGTTTTCCTTTATTTACTCAGATCAGGCTACTACGTTGTCTGGAAAGCTGGATGGAAAAGCCCAAGTATATGTCACAAATAATCTCATAAGAAAAAATGTGGTTTCATTGAAATATTTAACAAAGTTTTCAAGTATTCAGACACAGTTAATATCTAGTGGGTTTTATTAGACAATGGAGTGACAACAAATGATAAAAGGTACATTTTGTAAGCACAGGTTTGGACAAATTCAGACCAATTCACACAACATAATAGGCACCTTGAAAAATTTTGAAAACACGCAGAACAAAAAAGAACAGATATGTCTAGTTCCCAAAACAATCAATAAACACTGTATTATGTGAAAACAAACAACTGCAACCCAATCTTATGTTTGTATAGGCTTCAAGATACATAACATTTCATAAATAAAACATCACATATGGTTTAATTCTGTTCAGGATCATAAGTCAAGTTCTTAATATTATCTTCTTTGGAAAAAAAATAGAAAATAAGAATAATTATTACTTAGGGATTTAAAACTGTCATTTAAAAATAAAAAAATAGACAATCATAGAGGTGTTCACAAGCCACAAAAAGTAAAGTTTATTCTACAGAGCTAAGTAAGTGGAAAGAGTTGAGAGAATTACATAAAGCTCCATGTAGGTAACAATTCCTTTGTCCTTACCTTTATGAACCAAATACAATGTAACAGATTTAAATCTATTGCTGGAGCTAAAGACTGTGTAGATTATTATTTTTTTTTTAGGTCTTTATCTAAATCAAGGTTTAGAACTTCATGTAAATACTTCAAGATATTTTACCTTAACTCCTACTGAGTTTCTCTTCTTATTAATTTCTTCCTAAGAGGTATCAGCTCCAGGATATATCTATAGAATTTTCTACACATGAATTTTCTCTGGTTTCTTTATGAACCTGTTAGTCATGGACTGTAGCTGAGTGATATAATTATTTAGCAAACTAATTTTAAAACAGCTGTAGTCAGTCTCAGCAGTGACTTAAAGGCAAGCATTGTATCCCACCCCTGCCCTTTCCCAATAATTTTAGAATATTTTTTCAAAAAAGTTTTTAAGAAAACAATTCTGAGGGAATATTCACATCACCTAACTCTAAAAAAATCTAATGTTTGCCCATGCAAGCTGACCAAATAGGCAAGAATTGGTGGTTTCTGAAAACAGATTCCTTCAAAACTTGAACAGTCTCTAATAAATGTGAATTCTGACACAAAATGCATTCTTCCTAAGTGAGCACTGAACTGACTACATCTAACAAAAATACAGACACGTCTCTGAAAATGAAGATGGAGAATGAGAAGCAAAGGAAAGAGCATTTCTGTAAGATAGGTATTCAGTGAAAATAAATATAATATAAAAGTAATATTCTACACTTAATGAGGCAAATGTAATTACATAGACTTTGTCATATCTGTCTGTTTTCATCGACAATGTGTGTGAGGTGGTGTGGTGGTTAGCAATTGAAACTGAATTTCCTTTTTAGCGTGTTTTACTTCCCAAATCCACAAGTTCAGTTAAATGATATAAAAACAGATTTAGAAAAGTCCATTGTTAACTGTTAATGTCTGAATTAACCAAGTGATTATTTGTTATGTTAAGAACAGGAAATAACAGCATACTAGTGAAAACACACTAATTGAAACAGGGACAAGGTCATTCATATTCACTTACGTTTTCTTGATGAAAAAGATATCATTAAGTGAAAAAGTGTCTCTTTGTTCTTTGCTTATTTTGGATTTCCTGTGCTGTAATAGTTCATTATTCTTTAAAAACAATCTATTCTACCAATACTTCAAGGTGCTGTATAGAATTTCTTCATACACAACAATAACAGAAACCATACAGATATTTAAGGGTAGTTATAAAACTGTTTGCCAATTTCACTAAAAAACCCCCAATATTTCAAATGTACCTCATCTTTCACTGAGGACAAATGAATTTTTTTTCTGTTCTTCTTTTTCTTTTCTTTTCTTTTCTTTTCTTTTCTTTTCTTTTCTTTTCTTTTCTTTTCTTTTCTTTTCTTTTCTTTTCTTTTCTTTTCTTTTCTTTTCTTTTCTTTTCTTTTCTTTTCTTTTCTTTTCTTTTCTTTTCTTTTCTTTTCTTTTCTTTTCTTTTCTTTTCTTTTCTTTTCTTTTCTTTTCTTTTCTTTTCTTTTCTTTTCTTTTCTTTTCTTTTCTTTTCTTTTCTTTTCTTTTCTTTTCTTTTCTTTTCTTTTCTTTTCTTTTCCTTTCCTTTCCTTTCCTTTTCCTTTTCCTTTTCCTTTTTCTTTTTCTTTTTCTTTTTTAAATAAAAAAGGAGAGAGATGACCAACCATAACGAACAGCTCTGAATAAAATATAAAAATACTTGGAAAAAATCCTTCATCCTTCTTTCAGGTAAATTCAGTTCTTAATGAAATTCTCCTCTTTCATAATCAGAAGTTTTGTCATGCCAGGGAAGGTTTAGATTGGACATTAGGAAAAAATTCTTCACCAAAAGGGTTGTCAGGCACTGGAATGGGCTGCCCAGGGAAGTGGCCAAGTCACCATCCCTGGAGGTATTTAAAAGACATCTAGATGCAGTGCTTAGGGACATGGTTTAGTGGTAGACTTGGCAGCGTTAGGTTACCAGTTTGACTTGATGACCTTAAAGGTATTTTCCAACCTAAATGATTCTATGATTCTAAATGAAAAAAACAATTCACCATTCCTGCAGTTCTCTGCAAATGACGTAGATTCTGCACTAAGAATGAGAGGCCACGCAGACACGGTGAGGTTGGTTTGAAGTGCCATAAGGCATATTCCTTCAGAGTCAGTAAATCAGACAGAAAATCAGTGAGATTATGAAAACTATACAAAATGCCAAATCAGTGTGAATATAAAAAAAACCCAGTAAATTTATTTGACCCATATCATTGTTAAATACCAAAATATGGCTCATAATTTCCTAGACAAGTCATACAACCTCCTAGTATTGATAATTGAAAACTAGAGTTTATTGTAACACTTCCATGAAAAAAATAATCTTTTCATAAAAACACCTACATGATATTTTGTCTTGAAAAAACTTTAATTTTCTACCAAATAAATAAAATACATCTGCATGTTGTTTTGTTTATTTTTCAGGTATGCCACAAGATCTACAAACACTGATCGAATTAGTAACTTTATGAAAAAATCTGCTGCTCCATCGATTCCAGTAAAGTCCTGAATATCTACCAGGAGATTCATCCTTTGACACTTTCCCAATTTAACTAACAAATTAAATCACTAATAAATCTCACATGCTCACAATTAGTTTCTATGAAGGCTCCACTACTATTTCACATGCTTTGCCTTAAAACAAAGGAAGTCAAACAAGATTTTCCTTAAAACTACTTCTTCAGGAAGAGTAAGTGATACTATCTCATCTGTGGTTTTGATGGCTGCGCCTCAGCTGCTCTGTTACAGCCTCTACAGTCTTATCTTTAAGTCCATACCATTTCATCTTTCAGTAGCTATGCAGAGCAATCAGGCAGCATCAGACAAGTAAGAAAACTTTGTGAACACCCAGCCCAGTAGGTTAAACAAGGGACTTTGCATCCACAAGCTGGGCAGCCACATCCATAGCATATACTGTCTCTGTGGCATGCACCACACAAGACCAGACAACTTAACTTGCACTACCAAATCATCAGTTCATGCACTAACACTTCCAGACACAGCACTATCTTGCAGTGCCATGGCATCCAAAGCCTTCTCAGAATACTGTTTCACTATGGGAAGTTTGGTGACAAATTTGGAGGGTTGTATTGTGGTCATCAGGCACCTTCTGCTGAGAACATATATTTAAAGCCCACCTGCAAAAAACATTTTCACTTGATGACTGCAGAGTTTTGTTCACAATTAAGTGACACAGCAAGTTAGAAAGACATAAACCAAAACAAGCCTGAAAAACCAAGTCTTTGTTAAGGTAGCACTGTCTGCTGCCATCTGAGGGAGATACTTCTCTTTAGTACCATATTTTCCAGATATTTTTTCAATGTAATCACCAAGTAGCCTATTCTCCCTCATCATACTGCACTACATCCCACAAAAAGAAGAGAAAGAGACACAGATACACAGGCTTATAAGGCCAGACAGTTGATTTGGAGATTACAATAACAGCACAGTCCCTGAAGCCCTCTGTCATCTCTCTATTGACTAATGCCACATAAGATTCATACAAAATAGCCATGCAGCAGAAGCAGCAAGATGTCTCCAACAGTCTGTGTGAAGCCACAGCCTGAATCGATCACTGTCCAGCAGCTGCAAAATATTTCCTGCAACACTGCACCAAATTGTTTCCCACGATGCTTACCTCTCCTGTCTGACTGTCCAGCAGCCAGGTGTTCTCCTGGCATCCAACCACTACCTGCAGCATCATGGAGATGAAACATTTGTGCAGTCCTCCTGGAAACACTATTAGAGCATGTTAGCTCTTCAGACACGATTTCAGCCTTTTTTTTTTGCAATGTCCCTTATCATTGCAGCAAGAATAATGTGCCTACAAAATTGTACTGCTTGGCAGAATCTTTTTTTCTTGCAGCGTACATCTGGGCATGGTGATACATAGAAATCAGGGACATAAGAGATGTCAAAAAGATCCTGTTGAAAACTGGAAAGGCTTGTTCATGCTGTGTGGTGTGAATGTTTCTGCGCAATCTGTGGAGGTCCTCAAAAGTCTCCATGGGAATGCAGATACTTTGTATGCTAATCAAGACTGCCAAAATTTATGTCCTCACAGGGCTAAAATAAATATTACAGAAAGAATGTTACTTTGCCATCCCTAAATTTTCTGAATGATTGGCTTTGTAATATTCACCTTCATTCTTTAACATTCCCTTTGACAGTGTCACACAGTATCACACAGAATCCTAGGGGTTGGAAGGGACCTCAAAAGATCATCTAGTCCACCCCCCCTGCCAGAGCAGGGTCACCTAGAATACATCACACAGGAACACATCCTGGTGGGTTTTAAATATCTCCAGCGAAGGAGACTC
>VZRW01005238.1:0-23085 GCA_013398125.1 Aegotheles bennettii
ACAACATTAAGTTCCAGGCAGTCTATGTGTTCCCTGACATACAAAGCAACCCTACTACCTCTCCCTCCTTGCCTATTCCTTCTTGAAGAGCCTGTAGCCATCCATTGCAGCACTCCAATCATGTGAATCATCCCACCACATTTCTGTGATGTCAATTATATCATGCTTTACCTGCTGCACAGTGGCTTCTGGCTCCTCCTTTTTGTTGCCCATGCTGCAGGCATTGGCATAGACGCATTTAAATTGCCCTGTGGATCTGGCCTCCAACACCAGTGTGCCACCCTCTGACTCATTTCTAGTGAGCCTGGCTTTATTCCCTTCCCCCCCCAAACCTAGTCTAAAGCCCTATTTATGAGGCCTGCAAACTCCTGGGCTAGGATCCTTTTCCCCCTCTGGGACAGGCATACCCCGTCAGTCAACAGGCCTGGTGCCATGCAAATCGACCCATGGTCAAAAAAACCTGAAATTCTGATGGTGACACCAGTACTGGCGCCAGGAATTAATTTGCATGATTTTGCTGATGCTTGCATTGACATTGCCTGTGACTAGCAGGATACATGAGAAAACTACTTGGTCTCCTGAACCTTGAACCAGTCGCCCCAAGAAGGTGTTCACTAGACCATTACCAGTAACTGCCCCTCAAATTTGTCCATTCTGTCACAGCTGAGAGTCCCCCTTTCATGGTTTTTTTTTTCCAGTAAATTTGGCCACCCTAAAGGCTGGATAAATTTCTTAGCATTTCTGTTAACCATCTTTACACTAGCTCTATCCAGAATGGTGCTAAAGCACCGCTATTCTCTGAGATAATATTAGCAGAGTCCTATTTTAGGGCTTAATGTTGTTTTAACACTTTTCTTAACACAGTCCAGCCCTTGGGCTTGTTTAGACAGAAGAGGTCCCATCCAACTGGTCTACAAAGCAGAGCACAGTGTAACCAGATCTGCTACCATAGCTGCAGGTATAGGAGATACTTTGAAGAGCAGCAATGGTCATCAATTGCTTTCAGCCCAGTTTCCTAGGAGAGATGACCTTTGCAATCATGCCACATGTGTCTGTCTCTCTGAGAGAGAGACAGAGGTCTCAAAAATATTAAGAGTTCTGAGGAAGTGGACATCTGAGCAGAGGAGAAAGGTCTTGCAGTTGACTTGACTGACAGCCTGCAATGTGAATGCAAACCTTATTAGATACTATTCACAGCAGGCAAGAAGATAATTGCCTGCCAGTACCCTCTCAGAACTGCCCATAGGATGCAAATCCGAGAAACTAAGGCATCATTAGCTCCTTTCCTTTATATACTAAGTCATTGCTAAATGATACATTCCCATGGCTTGCTATATTTTGCCTTTTGTACACTGCTGTGTTACAAATGGAGCAGCTTCCTACAGCCACTTCTAGCTCTGACATTGCAATCTTCTACTACTCCTCAAAATACTAGATTGAACAGGGCATTGGCAGGAGCAGCACCAAGGATGACAGTTCAGACCTGTCTTCAAGGAAGGGTAGTTATTTCAGGAACAGACCCTTGAGAACATCTGTTAAACATAACACAGCATCAGGGGTGGTAAATAAAATCATCTTGGTTGTGGACAAACACTCTGAAACCAGGTCTTTCTAATCATCTGGTGAAACATTAAAATAGTTCTTGCCTGTATTGTCTGTGGATTTGTGCTTAAAATTTGCTAGCTAGTGTGTCCTCTTGATGACACATTTTCTGACGAAGATGAGAGGGTGCCTGATATTCCTCCCTTTGCATACATCTCTCTATTTTTTATTTGTTTTTCCTTATTTTTTGAAAGCAGGCACAGAAGAGTGTTAATGAGCATTGATGAATGAGCCTTTGCAGAGCCAGGACAAGTGTGAGGCAGAGAGGGAAACAAGTCAGTAATTCAGGCTGTTTATGTGCTTCAATGTGGCTAGCTAAACTGCTCTGTGTGCATTGTAGCTCACCAGGTGAAGAACAGCGCCATGCCAGCGTCCTGGCTGGCCCTTGATGCTCTGTGGGGGCTGCTGAGAGCTTGCCAGCTTTCTTTGAGTGAATACTATTGGGAAGAAGGTAGATAAAGGAAAAAGACATAGCATAATGACACCAAAGGGAAAACTGAATTTAACACAAAAGAGGCATTTAAATTAGAACATCCTGATGCATGTTCCATTGCTCCATTGTTCGGGCAGCACTTTGATAGTTTGAATATTCTGTTTCAGCTCTGTTCTGCCTTACCTATCCACTTGTCTCTCGTGCTTTGTGATATCTTTGCAGTAATCTGCTTTGTCCAGTCTCATCCACATCAGCCATATAGATCATTGCGGGTGTTGGGAACATGATGTTCTTTTAGGGCTGTTGCCCTGAGCATCACCAGAGAGCTGCCTCATTTCAGGCATATACTCACATGGAAAGTCTTTTCTCTCCATTAATAACAAGCAGTGGAAAAAAACTGAAGAAGGTATTACAGGCATAGATCTGAGGCCCTCATATGCAGTCATTTTAGCAGCTTAGAGTATCTAAGCACTATTAGTAAAATAATTGCAAGATGAGTCAAGAGGAGAGATGAGGTCACAGGGAAAATGGTCTACAAAAAAATGGAAAACAACCAGAAATCAGGTATTTTATCCAGGCACACTCTGCTAGGAAAATTCTCCATACCTCTTTGAAACTGTTCCACAGACAGGGTTTCTGTTATAAAAAAAGAAACATCATTCTATTTACTGAGTTCTTTTGTGTAAGGTAACTCTTATTTTACTTGGAGAATGAGTGTCTCTAAGTTTTTCATAGTGTTCTTGTGCAGAACATCCTCACCATGCTAATGGGCCTGTTTTCTTGATCCTATCCATGTTTTGCTGACACATATTTCCTGACACTGGTCTCCTCTCTTCTTTGTGCCCCTTTTCCTTCCACTTTCTGCTTCTCTCTGGCCAGATCTCTTACCTACCTGTCATATCTGCCATTTCATGATCATCTCATGTGCCAGTTATTCTGTCTTCTTATCTGTAAAAACTGGTCCCCTCATAAACATCCTTCAGATTCATTCTTCTTCCTGTCATCTTCTCCAAGGCTTTGGTGTGCCATTTCTCAGGCATTCTTTCATTGTCCGTCTACCCTCTGGTCCTGCTTGTTCCTCTTTGAAATGGCTGCCTTCCTCTTGCTTCCTGTGAAACAGACTCTAACAAACAGATGTGGAAGGATCTGACTGTGTTGGCGTGCTGGAGTTGCAGCCGGGTTTCAACACAGAGAGCTGAAAATAGGGAGGTTCTTCCTTCACCCACGCAGTCCACAAGCAATCTGAACAATCATCTTCTACATGGAGCTCTGCAGGAGGGCTGTAGCCACCAGCAAATGAGGCTACACTGACTTTCCCCAACTTCCTTCTAGTTTAGAACAAAGTACATGTGTATAAAGCAATGCCAGGTAGATTCAGACCTCCTCCCAGTATATGATTTCTGTAAGATGGTCTTTTATGATGCATGGTTTTCTTCTTTCCAGAGAAATGTGGAAAGGAAAAGTTTTCACAGCAATGTATCCTCATACCTGTGAGGCTGTCCTTACAATTCTTGCTAATATTAATAGAAGTTGTATGACCAAATCCTTGTACAATATTTATATTTCTTATTAACCAAATTATCTATGAACACTTAACTTTTGCCTGTGTTTAGCTCCTATGCATTTAAATAATTTAACACTTTGTGACATTTCAGCACAAGGCATCTTATGTAAATTAAAAATATGAAGAAAAATCAAAGCAGAGTTAAGAAAATTCAAAGCAGAGAGTAAAGTTTTTGCATTGGTTATTATATGCTTGAATATCATGCCAAGCTAAATATAATTAACTGCTGTAATTCTAGGCTAGTACTGAAACATGCAAAAGCTACATGGTAAGCAGTTATAGGACTGAATGGGCACATTACATCCTGTTTAGATGGCATATTGAATACATAGTACTGATGTGATCAAAGTGCCTGCATTTAAATTTCAAGTGGTCTTTCAAAATAGAAGATTAGACTATTCACTAGAAAACACACACAAGATTAAAAAAAAAAAAAAAACACAAAAAAAAGCATAAAAAGCTGTTTTTTGCCCTTCTGCCAAGAGTGTCAAATGATTGACATTTTCCTACTGGGATTTTTTGTGTAATTAAACATTGTGGTAGTTGCACATTGTTATTCAGATTTAACCAGAAAGAATGTAAATAGTTGTGCAAAGGCTAAGCCATTTCTGTAAAATTACCAGTGGATTAGATGTTCTGCAAATTGTTTTAATATTGAACCATTAGGTAGTGGAAAGACAGAAGTAGGAGAATGTTTTAAACTGCCAGGAAACCCTTAGGTGAGCAATGTGGTAACTGTGAGAAAAGGTGGAGCATGGGGGAGAAGGCTTAGAAAACAAACAAATTTAAAAAGACAAATGTTTTGGAAAGGGAGCAAGAACATGGGAAGACCCAGAAGCCTGCTGTAGTGCAGTCTGACCAGGAAGTTGCAGACCTAGCCCAGATGAAGGAGACAGATGTGGGAGAAGAAACAATGGGACAAATGGGGACAGAGAACAAAGCTTGGGAAAGCTGTGTCTGCCCCACAGTGTCCCTTCTGGGTTAAGGATAGCTCTGATTTTTGCTATTGGGAATGGACAGATAAGAAGTTTTTTTATATAGATTAATTAAGGAAGTTTTCTTCCTTATGTGCATTTGTATAATTTTCTATTAGTTTTATTTGTGAGATTGGAAGTCCCTTTGGTCCCATGGTTTCACCTCTAACTTAAGTCAATATCAAATTGTAGAAATCTTTCCTTGTCTTGCTTGATTTTTTACCTGGTTATTTCCAAACACAGTTGTCTGTTTTGGCACTAGGTTGATAACATGATGGGAGTGGCTGTATCCAGCTGAATGCTCAGAGGAACATAAGAGAGATGGAGCAACAGATTATTCCCACACAATGGGTGGATATATAGGGAATTTCTAAAACAATAATACTCTTAAACTGGTGTCAATTTTTAGATGAAACAGTTTTACAGTAGAATTTTTCTAAGGGAATGTATTTGGGCCAGTCCTGATTTTATCTGGCTTGGTATAAAGCAAATAGCACTAATGTGCTTACTCTGATTGTGTTACAATCTTAACTCGTCTTCAAATATCACTCTTTTATATGTGTGCTCTCTCATGCTTTCTTTCTGAGTGTCTCTCCACTCTTTCTTGACCAAGAGAAGTTTGTATATTTATTGGAGATACTGGAATATGCATTGAACACAAATGTGTTGTTTATTTCCTTAGGATTTGAATTTTTTGAAACAAGTGCCAAGGACAACATTAACGTTAAGCAGACATTTGAGCGACTCGTGGATATCATCTGTGACAAAATGTCGGAAAGTCTGGAGACGGATCCCACCATTGCTGCCAGCAAGCAGAACACACGGCTAAAGGACACCCCTCCTCCACAGCAGTCCAACTGCGGCTGTTAATACAGCTATCAGCAAAGGCAGCTCCAGTGTGTTCTGTTGCTAACAGAGTATTTAGGAATGGTCTATATGCCTTTGTTTATACTGTCATTGATTTATTTGGGAGAAAAGTCTTTTCTTTTGCATCAGCAGCTGGTCGAGTATGCTTATGGAGATGGGGAGGTTATTAGTTTGAAAGGACGATCCATGCTTTTAGCACCTGGCTTTTGTGTGCAGGGTGGCTATTAGTTTCTCTTTTCTTTTTACTGTTTTACATTACACTTACTTCAGCTGGTGCCATGTCCTCAGACCACAGTTGCCTAGAATTGACTCTTGCTTCATCAGTTTCAAATTATATAGTTGAATCCTTAGGGTAGTAGCCAAGATGTTTTAGAATAAGCTTCCTGATACCACTTACACTTTTCCTGACTGAAAATCAATTTAGAAATATTCCTCTAGTGAGCCAATCCCTCATTCTGTTCAGATCACTTGTATAAGGGACACTTCCTGAAGCATATTGGCTTGGCAAATAGACACACACGATTTTACACATCATTGCTGTTTGGAAATGGCAGAAGTTAGAAAGAAGCTAGTTCCTGGACCCAAAGCCACCAAACTTCCCTCTGAGTTTCAATGCAGACCCTCAGAGATATTGAGTACTTTATCCTCTTTTGCTTACTTTTCCATGGGAGTTGCATGTCTATCTAATACCTTTCTGAAACTGGACTTAATTTCTCATTGCATCATTATGGGGATCCCAGTAGTACCTACCACAGTAGTGGAGGGCTGACCAGCTCTTTTAGTTTCTACTGGCATGAGAGATTAAACACAGTTCTATATTACCCCTGACAGAGCCAAATCCATTATGATCAGTTGTTCATAGCTGAAAACTGTCTTGTCATGATGCTGTCAAACCTGCATACTTAAGTTTTCAGGAATTTAATCTCCCATTCAATCACTGAGACAACCAACACCACACTGGCTACAAACGCTGGTATTTTACTCAGAGCTATTGCAGAAGCACTGCTGGTATCAGTGAACTATAATTTGACATGATTTTTCTTTTTATGAGGATATCTATTTTGACAAGACAATCAGAATTTCACAAGATTTTTAAAAACTTTCAGAATACATTCATAAGATCAGTAAAAGTCTATGAAAATAGCAGAATAAAGTACACAATTTCTTTTTTGATAAGTGTTAAAAATAGTCATATTTCACAGTTTTTAAAAGTACTTGTCTAGTAACTAGTGGCAGTTTCTTACATCTGTGCCTTGGAGTATTTTGTACAACTGCTTTACTTGCATCACAGTGACATTTTTTAACTAAATGACATAATTGAAGAAGCATTAACTGTTTAATTGGTCCAGTTAGACAGAATTTAGGACAAGGCTGACATTTCTCAAACTGTCTGCAATGAAAAAAATCAGAAAACAAATTAAAAAAAAGGAAGTAAGGTACTGCAAACTGCTCACAACTGTAAAGAAATCCCTCTACACACATTACATTTTGTGAATGTAATTTATGTAACTCCTGAAACTCACTAAGAGAAAATGGTCACCTTTTTTTTTGCTGATTATGTAGCGCACATACACTTTGACACAGTAACAATTACTTCCAAACAAGGCATATAGACACATGTAAAATGGATACGCCTTCAGGGCGCTAAGTTGGCTGCCTAAATTAAATTAATTAAATGAATACATGTTCTCTTTTCAGTCTGGGGTTTTAAACCATGTCTGCCCTGTTAGCGAGTTTACTTAAGCACTTATTTTCTTAGTAGACATGGAGACTGGACTTCACTTGTTTACTTCCATGAAGGGAAAACACTGTCTTCTCTGGGACAGATGAGCAGCCAGGTAGAAGAGGCACGCAGTAGCCCAACCATAACCCTGCCTCTCTCCAGGGATGCTGCTTTTCTGTGCCCTATCTGTTCCAGAGTTTGGGGATTCCAATTTGTGTACTAATCAAGGGTTTTATTGATTATAACACACAAACACTCAAGGTTACAAATGATACAAACAATGACCAAGAGGCCAGCTCTAGCAGTCATTGCGAGAAGTGGGGAGGCAAGCTCTACCGTAGTGGGCGTCCCCACAGAGGCAACACATTCCTCAGTAGTATGTCTTGCCTCTCCTGCATCTCTTGATGCATGAGCTTTTATACGCTAAAAAGTGTGCACCCATTCTGACTCAGGGGGCCAGCCTATGCCAGAAGGATTGGCTACAGTGGCACTATGCCACACGTGTGCATTTGTTCACACATCTGTAGGGGATTTCCAGAGTTTTGCAATTATGTTTTGGCCTCTTCCCTTGTTTTCCCTTTAAGTGTCCTTGAGTTCTATATAATGGCTTATTTGTGATGTTGTAGCTGTGCTCGTCCCCGCTTCGGATGCCAAAAAGGAACTTTGTGTAAACTTTCGGGGTGAGGCCATCGCGAATCATTTTCTCATGTATCAGACTCATCTGACACATGCCACTGCGTGGTCACGTGTGGACCATCTCTGAGTCGAATCATTTGAACTTCTAAGGGTGTTAACATATGAGTTATAAAGCCTTGTATACATGACAATAGCAAGGGGACACAACACATTATACAACTGAAAATTAATAATACTAACAGGCCAAACAAGCATAACTTTTGAAGCCATGGCCACCCCCAATGTAATGTATTAAAAGAGTTCCAGGTATCTTCCACTTGCAGGTGTTTTGTTAAAGTATTTAAATCAGCTAGATGTGCATGAATAGACTTAGAGTGATCAGATAGATTTAGACAACACATCCCATCAAAATCTTCACACCCATGTCCATGGGCTAATAAAAGAAAGTCAATTGCAGCTCTGTTTTGAAGAGTCACATGTTGTATAGAGTCTACATCAGTTAGCAGGTCTTGAATTGTGGTACTGGTAGCACTGGTTTCTTTTACTAACCAGCAGCTGAGTTTTCGCAATGTAGTCAATGCATGTGCTGCTTCTATGCCAGGGATAAACAGTGATACAAAAATTACTTGCTCGGCATTCCAAAAGTCTGCATTGATATCACACTGGGCATCAAATCCATGGGACCATTTGTGATGCCTGCGATGCTGTTGCATGGTGCTGTTAGGCTGCAAGAGAGTCAATTTCCCGAGGGTGCATGGGCCACCTTTGATTACTTGTGGCGTGCCATACCCTGCCCTGTCCTCACAAAGTAAGAAAAGTCTTTCTGGTAATGACGTTTGAGTATTAAAAGACATGGTCATATTTATACTAATGACTTGACACCATAAACTCTGCTTGCGGTACATGGGATTGCTAGAGTCGACTATGATAATGCTACTGTCTCTCACTGAGTTTCCAGTATAATTGAACATAGTGCATATGGCATTACCAGGCAGAGTACCTAACCACCCTAATTCTTGAGGAGGTAATGCTGGACTTTTCCCTATGTGCACCAACCACAGGTCCCACGACTGTGTGCTGTTCCAGCCATTGAACACGGTCTGCACAGGACCGGATAGGCTGCGGCTCATGACATCTTGCAGCTCAGGTTCTGTAAGTGGGATGCCCACCAAGCAGGTGGAAAATGGGTTTGATGGGGTTGCAGTACTGAGACACAGGTGATGGATGACGTTGGCAAGGGTGACCCATACATTCACTTGTGGTTGAATCACCAGCCAGGATAGGACTCTGTGAAAATATAACAGATATATAGTTGCCCAACCCCACCCCCAGACAGCTACCCCCTCCATCGTAACTAGTCTGCCAGTACCCTGAGCCATTGAGTTGATCCTGGACACACAATAGTGACAGCTTGTGAGTCATTTGCGGCCAGCACCTTTGCTGGTATCGGAGTGTCAGTTCCTGCCTTTTGGTACCACACTTTCCCACCATTAAAGGAGTGGGCAGGGGTGCACACTTCCACAAACCCTGTGATGTAGTAAACATGGCACCAGGTTCCCACAGGTAGCACCTGTTGCCAACTGGATTTGGTTTTCAGACCTAACAAAAGGGGTTTCTTATAGTCTGTTTGTACTGGGTTTAATAACTGAATTTCTAGCTTCTTCAAGTCTGAATGAAGCATCACAACTCGCATTAGTAAGTCTGAACTTGGCTGCATACGTATGGAAATGTCTGTTCACAACCATATTTCTTGTTGCGGTTATAGCATCAAAGGCTGTTTGCGGACCACTGCTATACCACCTTGGTCTGCGTACATGGCATTTCTCCCCCACCTTCTACAGTGATGGTGCCATGGGCTACTCAGTCTATGGCTCGTGTTTCACCTTTCATAAGGTTCAGAGGATTAAGAGTAGGTGACAGCGTACGATTGTTCAGGATACGTTGTGCTTCATGGATATGGTCTACCCATTTTGTATATGTGCCTCCCCCCATACGCTTCAGCTGTGCTTTTAACAAGCCAGTTTAGTCTTTCTACTAGACCTGCCTTCTGGGGACGATGCAGTAGATGCCATGTCCATGTGATATTACGCCCATCTGCCCACAATGCAACCCTTGTGTTTTTAAAATGGATGCCATTGTTTTGATTGAATTTCTACTGGAGTACCATAGTACAATTCTATGGTCTCTAAGCACCGGATAGTGGCAAATGCATTGGCATATCGTGTAGGTGCCACTACGGTAACACTGGAATACATGTCAACTGCTACGCAAACATATCGCTGATGTCCATGCTCTGGGAGAGGGCCAGTAAAATCAATTTGCCAAACCTTCCCAATTTTTAAAACTCACTTCAATTTGCCCATAGGAGTAGTAAAAACATTTGCCTGTTTTAGCAATTGACACACTGAACATTTACCAACTACTTGTTCAATGATGTCTTGTGAAAGGAGGACTCCTCGCGCTCTTGCCCATGCTCAAGCGGTGTCCCTCCCCACATGTCCTGCCTTCTCATGTGCCCAGCGGGTTAATCCTAACTGCTCCTCAGGTTTCACAGTTACACCCTGCACCCATGCATGTTGATCTACCTTGGCATTCCACCACACAGTCTCCGTGTCTGCCATGGTACGTGCATCTACATGGTGTACCTGCACCATTTGTGTGTTTAGAGCATCTCATTTTTTGCCAAAAGTCCTTTCCCCATACCAATTTGATCCCAATTTTATAATCATCTTGTTGCCATTTCCCTAACCAGTGGACCAACCCTTGGGCCACTGCCCAGGAGTCTGTGAAAAGGCAACATACTTTTCCCTCTGGGGTGGCATCAATGGATTGCCACACTGCCACCAGCTCAGCTAACTGACTACAGCCTTGTGTTACTTCCATAACCAAACAATTTTGGGTACTCGGGTTAAAAGCCACCATTACTGCTTCCATCTGTGAACCAAGCAGTTTCACACTGCCAGTCATGAAAAATCTTCTATGACATCTGCTCGGGCCCATCTGCCTGACAAGGGATCCAGCGCCCCTTTCCATTTAACGACTGGGGCTGCTCGTGCTGCATCCCTCCACTATTTCACCTCATCACCATCATTGTCACTATCTGATGTACTCCAGATGTTCCTTTACCAATTTTCAGGATCCCAGTCTTGTTGGGTTACTACCACCCACACTCATGGTCCAGGCTCTGTTTTTGCTTTATTGTGGCTCCTCCACTGCCAGGCCGTTCATACGGCATATGCTGTTGCCAACTTTTTTAACTTGTCCTGCCACCCCACTTCAGTCTGGGTAGCAGCGATAAGGGCTTGTTGCTGTACCACCCCCTTCACTTGTTCCATTACTAGTTCTTGTTTCAGCTTATCTACCTGCTCCTCCAACTCCTGGATTCGGCCCCAGGCTACCTTAAAAGTGCTCAGGAGGGCCTCCCACATACACCCAGTGTGATGTAAACGTTCTTTTGACTTGGTTTTCACTGTTTCCATGAACTTTCCCCAATATTTCAGTAAATCGATTGGGCTTTTACCCTGCCATGATTCCAGTCCCACCTGTGTGCATGTTACCCACCTACCCCATAGAGTGCATCAGGATTGTCTACAGTGGCACTATGCCACACATGTGCATTCATTCACACATCTGTAGGGGATTTCCAGTTTTGCAATTATGTTTTGGCCTCTTCCCTTGTTTTCTCTCTAAGTGTCCTTGAGTTCTATATAATGGCTTATTTGTGATGTTGTAGCTGTGTTTGTCCCCGCTTCGGATGCCAAAAAGGAACTTTGTGTAAACTTTCGGGGTGAGGCCATCGCGGATCATTTTCTCATGTATCAGACTCTGACACACCATCTAAGGCAGCATGTTGAGAACTGTGCTGAGAGACTTTCATTAATACTTCATAGAACAATAGGTAACAGCTGCTTTGGAAAAAGAGGTGATAAGAAGCTGAGGAGGCTTTATGTGAGATAGTGGGCAATTTTCCATCCTTGTTATGTGTGGTATTCCTGCTGCAGAAAAAGGAGAGGGGAAACCTTAAGACAGCACTTAGGTCTAGCCCTCAAGTCCTTTAGGAAATGTTTAGATGGTATTACTAATCTGAGCCATCTCAGGCAAGGCAAGGAGAGAGGAGGACATAGTCACATCTTACATGAGCTTGGGCTTATCCTGGATCATGCAGCATGGCTACAAGTGCAATTATTCTTCTAGCTTCGCTCTGGGATGCTTGCTGCAAAATGATCATTTCCTGTGCATGTTGTAAGAAGAAAAAAAAGACTACAAGATGCTCCTTGCTACAGCCACACCTTGCTTGTACTCCATTGCAATGAATCCCAGACCCTCCCTGCCTCTTTATGACCATATAGACTCTAATCTGTGGTGGAAATATATTATTAGCATATTTTTAAAAAAATAGTGATATATAGTTCTTTACTTAAATAGGGTGAATTAATTGCTTTTCATTTTACGTCAAGAGTCTGGGTAGAAGAGTAACAGCAAAATCAAAGAGCTAGAATCTCGCCTTCACATTTCTGAGACAAATAACCAGGCCTCCAACTTACCTGACCTTCCGCATAGGACAGGGAGGGTGGGGGAAGCAGCTGCCAGAGTAACATTGTTCATTAGACTGCCAGCTATCTGTTATAAGGAAAAAGCTCATCAAAAGTACAGCAGCAGAACCAGTCAGTATTTAAAAGTCCTAGGATTTTTGTATTGACACTCAGACATTGTCATAGGGTTCACATGTTTCACATAGAGCCACATGTTTCACAGCAGTATTGAGTTTTCTGCTGCAAGGTGTGGTCAGATTTAGTTCAGGAGCATCATGATCTCAGTACCTCTCTCAGCTGGAACCTGGCTACTCTAAAGAAACACAACAGACAGAAAGGCTTTTGAGAATTAACTTACTATCCCTTCCCCAAACACTCTAAAATTTTATTTTGAATTCTTGAGAAACTAGCGGGCTTGATTTTTTCATTCTATTTAAAATTATGCCTTGGCCTGTTCATAGAGTAGGATATGCAAAAGCAGCCTGTGTCAACCTAGTTCAGCTACTTCAGTCTAGTTTGGTTCCTATTGACTTATGTGACAGAACTGCAATTTCCTTAAGTGAAAGTAGAGTTAGGCTGAAAACTTTTGGAAATCCCATCCCAACTTGTTCAAGGGCCAAAATTTAAACAATCAATGGCTTGTTCTTCACACATATCAAATAGTCACTGATTATGAGCTGTTGGAAGAGGCAAGCACGATTTGGCTAGATCCCTGATCTATCCACTGGTGTAGCACAGTTCTGTCAAGAGAAAGTACTAGGCTAACAAAAGTTCTATTTTAGTAGTGGAAGAGGCTGGATCATTAAACAGAAGCCTGGGATAAGAGATCCAAAACTATTTTCGTCCTCATCATAATTCTTGGTGAAAAAGTATACATGTTTTGCACTGATTTGTTGTAACTCTCAGCACATAAGTAGGACTGAATGTCGTGGAACCTTTTTGATCCAGCTGCAGATAACCTCTTCAGCTGAGATTTAGGCCACTTGGTGAAATACAGCAGTTGACACACAGAGCACATTAAATTTTTTAGAGATTTGATGCCTTTGGGCAGAGGGTCCTGAGCTCCATAGTGCCAGCTGAACTAATACTACACAACCCTTTTCCCAAGTTATGATCTAGACTAAAGCAGGCTAATCCTGTGCATGGGTAATGCATCAGCCTTATCATGCTCTGACAGGGTCTTGATTGCTGCATGATCAAACCAGTGCTCAGAAAATGCCTTGGAAGCAGACAAGAGCAGGGGATGTGACTGGTTCCTGCGGTGCCTCCTGGCACCAACCTGACGAACAGCTAACAAGCCCTGCTGGGTTGAACCTCCGGATGCATATTTTCAATTCTGATGAGAGGCCATGTTTGCAAGTGTTCCGATCCTTATAGCGCAACTAACTTAATATTGTATATTTTTGTTGTTGCTGCTGGTTTATTTATTTAGATCTGTTTGTTTGGTGTTTGAAATACATATGAGCTAGTCTGATTTTCTGTAAAAAAATAGTCTTTCTCTCTGAACAGCTGTGTACGTGACTGTTACCTGGAACTGTTTGTTCCTTCGTGCTTATACTTAATGTAATGTCTAGAGAAACTACCTGACCAACTACATCTATGTGGCCTTTCAGAGCACCAGTCTGAAAGATTGTTTTCTTCTCAGTCTGCTCAGCTCTGTATATTCAGCTGTACCACCTGCACCTTCTTTATTTTAGAAATGAAGTACTATTTCAGGTTGTATAAAATCTGCTGGAGTTTCATCCTAACTTTCAGAATGCTTTGAGTTTAATTGTAATTTTTAGGAAAAAACTGGTGGTACAAATGCTACATCTGATGGTGATACCTTTGTTTCTTCAATAGCAGATCAATTATGCTACATTTCCACTCAGAAAGAAGCCCCCCTCCCAAATTCACACACTCACCTACTTTTTTCTATATTTGTGAGAGGCAAGTGTTCTGACTTGCATTTTTAAGGGCATCAACTAAACTACCGTTCAGCTGAGGAGCAGTTTCCTCCTTGGCCCTTTTCCTATAGACAGACACACAGTGACAGCCTAGTTCTTTAGGATGACAGATTTAGCAATGTGAGATCACGAGTATGTAAATCCTCATAAGTAAACCCTCAAGGGGTGTAACGCAACATGTCTTTGCTTATGCCAACACTGGAGTGACTTGTGTTGCTTTACACCATTTAATTCATATATGTGGTCTCTTCAGAACACTCTGACTCCAGATTCCCTAAGGTTCATCATTTGTCATGTCTCATGTAAAGCAGCAATTCATTTCAATTATTTGAATAATTTATACCAGTTTCTTTATTAAGGGGTTAAAGTAGTTCACCTTTGCAATTTAAAGCTTTTTGCTTTTTTTTCCACTTGATTTATCCACGGATGTTCATTGAAGCAGAAATTGTAACTACACACATATAGTACACACTTATACACAACAGTATGCATTTAATACTCATTCATTTCCCACTCTTACTTGTTCATCTTCAGTGCAGCCTTCCCTAAATGACACAGTGGAATCTATCCACAAATTCTCATTAGCACCAAAAATCAGCTGGGTTACATTTGCAGACTATAGGTTTATTAGCCATGGTTCCGGCAGATGTAGATGGCTTGTCATTTATAGAATAAGGTACCTGGTATTTGATTTGGGGGGAAGCAAAAGTCCTAATCTTCCCATAACTTCATAATCATGCATAACATGCAGAAATGAAAGCTAGAGATCGCTTACCACTCTGGTGATAAATTTCCTCAAGTAATTCTGACATGTACCTGCAACTAGTGTTAAATGAAATGTTTGTGCTGTAACTCCTGTTTAATATTTTGTCAGTAATGTCAGATGTGTTGTGGCTCAGTTGGACTGTCAGAATGTGTAACCTATATACTAGTGTTTGTGGAATTCAAATGTCTTAAATGTTGCATGAAAATATGTTATAAAAATATATATGTTTTCTATTTTTTAATACCTCAAAACTGAGGAATCATGGGCCAATAAGTGCAATATTTAATTATTTACTCAGTGTATATAAACTTGTGTGAAAGGGAGAGGTGTCATGTATGTGTGATAAGCTCTTGATGATGCCTGCGTGGCTTAAGATTTCCAGTAGGTGTATGTGTCTTGTAGTAACATTTATATAGTAAACACTTTACCAGTGTAGTGTAAGAATATTCTTAAGTCATTTAAACTATTTTTCATATATGGAACAATGGTAAAAGTATTTGTATGTTTACTGCAAGTGCATGTCAATTTTACTTTTAGAGTTGTGATTGTCATTTTTGAAAACTATCATGTTACACCAACACTAGTGGGACAGCGCTTTCAGGCAGAAGATGATTATAATAATTTCCAAACTACCTGCCTATATTTTTATAGCATGTTCTCTAGAATCATTAAAAGAACTTCCTAGAGCTCAGCCGTTATGGTAAGTTAGTTATTCTTAAAGAATCAGTTACATGCTCTGTCTGCCTGTATTTCATAGTATCATGTGGACATGGTTTTTTTTAATCTGATACAGTTCAATCATAATTCTTACCTGAAATATTAAATAGGAGTACCCAATACTATTGCAGATGACTTGGAAAACTTTAGGTGGTGTCCTGAGTCTACATTTTTTGGAGCAGCTTGAAGGTCACAGTCAAAATGGTCCAGTGCAGTGGATGGTGACCTTAATTAGTGACTTCTGTCAATTGAGTTTCTTAACTTTTCTAGATCCTAAAGGTGGAGGGTTCATTCTTAAATATATTGACGCAAACTCTTCACTCAACTGTTACATGGCCCTCAATGTTGAACTAGTAGTAAAGCTGAGGTATAAATGGAAACAAAATGCAGCCCAGAATCTAATAATTAAATTAAATGGAGACATCCAACCATTTCTTTTTACTTTTCTATTATTCTTGGATATTTCTCATAGTTCTCTAAGAACACAAGCAAGGCCATCACTATACAACAAAATCCTTGGGCATATTTGGGATCTTAAGCCCTGAATCATTGATCTGCCATGGGTTCCCAGCTTTGCCCACAGACTCTGTAAAGGATAAGCTCATTCTGTTAATTCTTGCTACTTCTCTGGTTTCAAAGGAACATGTCATCTGCCTTGGGAATTTGCTAAATAAAGATGGACCACTGAGTCTAGGCCAAAGGGAGTAACTGGTTTTCCTGAACAGTTTCATAACAAGTTATTTTCATTAGTACCATTATTAAGAGGTACATAAGTAGATGTAGATTTTTAGTTTGATCTGATGCATTTTTGTGATAATGTACAAGGCTGATTTAGGTTTGAGTTGTTTTTTTCTTTAAATTAGCTTGATCAAGAAAAAAACAAACTCTAAAGCCTACTGGAAACTAGTACCATGGGTTTCCTTTCCTACGTCATCAAATAGTTTCTCTAAGAAAGCAAAGTAGCCAGATTGCATTAAGTAGCACGGGACAGTACTTACATGACCTGAGCAGCCCTTAAAATTCTCACTGGTTTAATACATTCTGCCATTAAAACTTCTTCAAAATCACACAGACTAGAGTGAAATGAAAATGTATGTGGAGAGAAATTTGGGATTGCTTAATGAAAAAAGGAAATTCTCAATATCTTTGCAGTTGAGCAGCAAAGTAACAGTCATAACATATGGTACCACTTAAATACAGATATAAAGACTGCTACAGGACTGAGGATGCTATACCTAAGCTTTTTGTTGCTAAGTGACCTGACTGTTCAAGGGTTGGCAGGTAATTTTACCTAGGATTTTTATTATTCCTTATAGACACATGATTACATACACAAAGATAAATGCTTACCTTGAAAATATGTAGCTGCTGTGATTCCCCCAAGCTAACTTGCTTGCTGAATTTTTCTTAAAAAAGAGTTGAAGTATTTGCTTAGGATACACTTGTGAGGGGGTGACATGCAATGTGTCCCTTCTCCCCCAACTCTTACTGCAATGTAGTTACTGTAGTTCTAAAAAAATATTAGTTTAAAATGCTGCTGGATGACAAATTTTGTGAATCTTCTGCATACATCCACAGGAGCTCTTGTCCGAACGTGAAGTACAAGTTTTAGCCATGTGCAGGCTTTTAATTCTATGTGGACGTAGAGACCATGTGTATTCCACTGGATATTCTGTTTGTATGTGACTTCTGTATACCAAGTGGATTTTGTTTGTTTAATCTTTTGTTGGAAGTTTTTTTTTCCCTTTTCCAATTACAATAAATATTCAAGAGACTATATTCATGAATATGTCAGTTGTGGTGACATGGTCTTACCCTCCTCCTCCCTCTCTTTATTTCCTTTCACTTACTAAAACTGGGAAAGAATTACTTCAATTTTGACAAAATAATGGCAAATGATACCACATCTGTTATAATCAATTTCATTAATATCCTCTCAGTAGCACTGATGAGTTGTAGTTCTGTCCAAATGCCATAGAATTCACTGGAGACTTAGCTCGAGGAGTCTGCAGGAGAAAGATTAGACATTTCCATACCCAAGGCACAGTGTTATCTCAGTCTACAAGCTGATCCTTTAAAATGGGGCTAAGTTTTTTCTTTTGACTTTTCACTCTATAAACTGTTAAACAGCATCTGTCCCTTTTCAATACTGCTGTTAGTTGGTTATGTAATCTTAGCCAAAATGAGCCATCTCAATTTTGTTGGGTGGTATTTCTCACAAATTATGATCTATCGCTGTCCAGGTATTGCTTTTTTTAAACACACACACTTCCTTGTGCTAGTTTGAACCCTGTTGTGACTTCTGAATTTATCTTCCCTCCACATAAGTCCTAATCTTCAATCAATCTGTTGAACAGGTCACACTGTTCCCCATGCCCCCTCAGCTTCTCCTCACAGTTTACCTGCATACTCCTTTAGCACATGTTCCCTCTTATTGTTCCACTGTGTTTCAATCAAGTTCCCCAGTTTTTCTAGTATATTTATATCTCATCTGCAGAGTAATCATGGCCTGGTTAATGCCTGGTTCTTCCTCAACACCAAGTGCTTGTTGCTTGGCATCCAGTATCTCTAGGCAGGTCTATCTCTACAGCTCAGTGCCCTCTTGAGCTGTAAAGTGAAAAACAAAGGCACCTTCAAAAATCTTATGAAGAGCCTGCTGTTATCTGTGTGTCTGTTTGCACCCAAATAAGACCCTGAAGAGTTAAACTGTAAGCCAGAAGACTTATAGCTTAACTGGTTGACATCAGGGAAAAGATGTGCTTTAAGCCATGGTGAACTTAGGTCATCAGTGGCAGGCACAGGCATGGGAAACTGATGTGAGGTCCTGTCCTCTGTGATGTCCTAGCCAGAGGATCTGCCTAGGGTCTAGTCCTGGTGCTCCACCAAGGCTCGAGAAGCTGGAGGTGCTGGAGGAGTAACAGGATGACAAAGCACGCCAGCCCAATGAGTGATCAAACTCAAGAGTGAGCTCAAGCAGCTTTGCAACCCATGGCAGTGGGATGGAAAATCAGACCAGAAACCATTCCAACTGTAGAAAAAAAGTTGTGGAAGGGCCAAAGCCCACCCAAACTCCCTGTTGTTAGGAAGATAAAAACCATCTCTTTGGCAAGTTAGAAACTTGAGTGTTACTATCTTCACCTCCTAACAGTTGCCTCAGGGAAGGTTATCTGGGGCTTTCCCTTAGCAAGAACATGCCATCCTGAGGAGATCCTGACACTTCCTTGCATCCAAGCACACGTAAAGAGTGACCCTGAGCAGGCAAATTATCACCCCTAATGACGCAATGCAACTAGCCTGATACAACTGGGCCAGGCACAGACATAAGCCTGCTCACAGCACAGCAAACTCACTCTGTGGCCCCTGCTGGGGTTTCTGAGGCCCCAGGAAGTGCGTACGCACTTGTTTCAGACCAATGCTTGTGGTTAGAAAATAAGCCTATGAATAGCTGCAGAACATCTGGGGATGCCACACAGGATGTCTGCCTCCCATCAGCCTCTTAAAGATTTAAAGTTTAAATAAGGTTTTAGGAATATAACATCAGGCAGCCATTTTTTACAACCCCGCCCTGCGTTCCTTTCAAGAAGATGTACCCTAAGAGCAAAGCTGGCACAGCATGTCTTAATTTTCACTGTTGTCTTTAATTCTCAACAAAGCAGAAAAAAGCTTAGCCACTGACCCCAATATTACCAGATCCTTGGCAGATCAGCAATGCTATGGCTGCAGCCTGTGCTGCTCCAGCCAGCCTTGCGATGCAGCAGCGAGAAGGCCATCAGCCCAGGCAACATCTGGTGGGTGTCTCAGGTGGAACTTGCCTTTGGGCTATCTCTTTTATTTCTGTTTGGGAACAACATTGAAATTGTGTAGAAAATAAAGCCCATTTCAAATGGCAGTTTCTCTCTTTAGCAATTAACAATAGGAAGATGAGTTTTCTGCTGTCTTCCCTGCATGAGGGCACATCACTGTTCACATGCCACCTGGCAATGCAGAACAACATTAAGGTTTTACCGTATGACTAAAGTCACACAACAAATGTTACTTTGCACCTATGCAGGATAAAAACATCTGCATTAACATTACTGACAAGCTGGTTAAACAGCCTCCTTTCACATCGCAGAGAATGAGGACCATCTACCAGGACAGAAGAACCTGGTGGCCATTTCAAGCCTACAGGAGGTCACTTAACACAAAGCATGCACAGAATTTTAGACACAGCTTTCATTCCATGGTTCCTACACTTTCAGTCTATAGGCTGGCTGCTATCCACTGTTATTATACAGGTGCTTTCCATATCATTGTAGTAGGGAACATAAGCACCTGGCCCCAAGATGAGAATTTCAGTCTGGAAACTACCTCATTCCCCTTCAACATGTGACTTCTAGATTTCTCCACTAATTACTTTCCTGAAATATATTAAGAGAGATTGCTGAAATGTAAGAGTAGGGCTTTTCCCTATTGCATTAGCAGATAATGACTTTGTTATTACACTTCAGAGAGAGCCAGAAAGACAACTTATTAACCTGCTAAGCCTTCTCTCTTGCATTACAAATCCTGGCTAGAGGTAATCTACACCCGCACAGTCCCATAATGCAGAAATCACCAACTCAGTGTGGCAGGTGCCTGGCAACTGCTATCAAACTGAAATGGAGAAATTATAGAACTCCATTTTTGAGATGTGCCGGCAACAGACTTTCCCCCTACACTGAGCTCATTGGTGGGCTAACCTCATGAGCTTGAGTCAGCAGTCTTCGTGTCTCAGTGCTAGGCAAACATCTCCTTCATTCGCCACTTATATTCCAAGCTGAAACTGTGACCTTTTAGTGCTGGGATTCTGGGAAGTGAGTCTTATTTTTTGAAAATGAGGTCACATAACCAGAAGAGCCATTCACTGTACCAGGAAAGGTGCAGATAAATGCCGCACTCAAATAAGCCGTGGTGTATGCGCACGATGATGATGAGAGACAAGCCACAGAAGGAAAAGGCAGCTGGGCCTGGATAGTTTTGACGACCACAGTTACTGTGCAAAGCCACTTCCAAGTATGAACAACGGAAACTATGATCTCATGGGCAGCCTCTTCCCTGGTCGTCTGTTTGCCTTCAGCCACCCTTCACAATCCAGCCACAAGGTTCCGGAACACTGCATTTGCTTGGAAGGTGCTGCTCCAGCCCAAACAGTCAGGAAACACACAGCTCAGCTAAATAATGGTTCATCTTGTAGTGCTGAAAGAAGGTATGGGGAAAGGCAAAGAGATGAGTCTAAGAAAGCTGCACCAATTCTTGGTGTAAAAGTAATGCTCTTCAGGAATAGGAGTAAAGTTAGTAAATCAGGAATTACCTAGTCCCTGTGTCCGCTTTAGAGGTCCCAGGGCTTCTTGCAAGTCAAAGCCCTGCAGTTGGTAAAGCTTGCCGTGGGTCTTACACCCTGGGCTACACACTCCTGGGTACAGAGATCACTCAGGGTGGTCACTAGGACTTGCTTCTGCAGCCCCATGCTGCTGTGGTCAGCATGGCCAGTCCTCAGATTAGTTGGGTTATTTCAACATGATATGGAACTGCCCTGATCTAAAAATCTTGCTTTCTCCTTTGTGCCCCTGTACTTTCCTTTGCACTGAAATGAAAATCAAGTGCCAGAAACATTTTTAACTGACTGCCACTTCTGGTCTCACATCAAGATCCAGCCCTTGTGTTACTCAACACCCCATACAGGTGCTACTGGCTCAAATCTCTCCCAGCTCCCTCTCAGCCCCTTTTTTTTCCCCCAGGCCCCCAGGGAAGGAGTTGCAGGTGCCTTTCTGCTGTGTCGTTTATAATTGTATTAGATAGCCCTCTAATGTGTGTGTGCTGCAAACGCACCTCTCTGTGCATTGCAGTCACTCAGAGCTGTGTGGCGGGGCCCTGTCCCTTGTCCCTGTCACCTGCCAGCCAGCAAAGGGAGACACAGGCACACGAGAGGGGAAAATTAACCTTTCTGTATCAAATTGCCTAAAATAAAGCAGCTGAGAGTAATCTGGGTCAGAAGTGACTTTCCAAACTGTGCTTGCTAGTCTTTTTCTTCATGCTGGGGATATCTGCTTGTCAGTGGGGTGGTTGTTATTGATTACTTTTGTATTTGTTATGGCTATTACTGTGATCAACAAAGCACCCACCCACCTGCTCAGCTTACCTGTTGCCTACCTCATTAGAAGCCATTTAGAACGGGACTGGCTCAGAAACCGACCCCATCCAGCACTGACTTCAACTGTCAAAGCTGTTTTTTTTAGGAACAACACAGGGATCCGTACTGGGAGAAATCAGGGGAGAGGGCAGAGCCTAAGGCATCGATGGGGCAAGGTGGAGCAAGGGGGGCACCAGAGATGACCCTGAGCACAGCCAAGAGGCAGGATGGAAAGGAGCAGCTTTGGGGTATGCAGCTAGAGCTGAGCAGCAGCAGGGGTTGTGGCAGAGGAGGTGGCAGTGGAGATGGCAGCAGTATGTAGAGCTGTGGGGAGAGCTAGTAAACACCAGCATAGGAGAACATGGGCTTCAGGGAATACACGATAAAGGGGGAAAATTAAGCAATCTGAGGAATCAGAAGAGGAGGAAGGAGATGGAAGAACTGGCAGAGCACCCGCTGATGGGAAACAGGAGCAGGATCTCATCACAGAGCTGTTGAGGACACCTGTACAGCCACTAGTGTCTCTGAAGCTGGATGTCACATTGAGATGTTCATAGGGGCTGGAAGCGCTACCCGATTTTGCTCAGCAAATGTATCTAAAATACTTTAAATAAGAGATCACAATCTTTTGTTTGACTTAAAAATGAGGACAAAACAAGTCAAAATACTGTAATCCTTTACAAAGGCCAGCTCTGGGGAATAAACAATCTGAACTTCCTTTGTTCAGTGAAGAAATTCCTTTTGTCAAACAGCAAAAACACTTTTTCAGAGAATTTTGCCTTGGAAGCAGTTTTGTCATTTCAGCTTTGATGGAAGAAGATGCCATTTTTAACCTGCTCACTCAACACCTGGCTGCTGCTCAGCCTGGTCGATAAACTTGGCTGCCCCACCACGCAAAATTCACTTTTCCCCATGACTTTGTTCTCTCTGGTTCAGTGTCGGGTCCCAGCACCACGCCAGGCTGCATCTTCTGTGCCCCGCCAGCCACCACGACCCATAAGGCCAGCAAGCTCGCAGCGCAGCCCCTCGGTACGGGGGGTGGGGAGTGGGGGGTGATGCCGAAGAGCTGCGCTGCTGCTCAGAGCAAGAGCGAGGGAGGGGAGGGAGGGCTCGGTGTGCTCGGGCCCGCGTGCGGCCGCCGTGACCGCGCCGCTCCGCCGCCGAGGACAGGACC
>VZRW01005238.1:23134-61913 GCA_013398125.1 Aegotheles bennettii
GGGGGCGGCAGCTGAGAGAGCGCCGGGCGCAGGCAGAACCCCCGCGGCGCCGCGGGGGGCAGCCGGGGCGGCTGTGCCTGTCACCTCGCGAGCGTTTCCATGTGCAATTCCCTGCCCCTTGCCCTTACGGCTGTGTACAGCTCTTTGTTTCTTTTCATCAGAAAGGCTGTTCTCCCCGCGCCAGAAATGAGTGGCTTCTCTTGGCCACGATGTGGCGACAAGGCTTTTTTTTTTAGCTCGGTGCCGCCTGCCGAATCCCCGCAGAGCTCCGTATCTGCTACTTTCTACCTGACCGGAGCCAAACATGAGAAAGATTTCGGCTCGGCTCCGCTCCGGCCCTTTCCCACGCAGACCCCATCCGGCTTCGCCCGCAGCACGCATTTTGACGACAGCTGCTGACGCTTTTCAACTCTGTCTTTAATTATAGATTTCAATATTGTCATTCTTCTAATTTCCAAAAGCATGAGTCTGACTGCAGGAATGCAGTGAGACAGGCGCCTAAAAGCTATATAATATATTGGCTTCATCCCTTCTATTGTCTGCTGTGTAGGGGTTTTTTGCCTGTAATCCAAGTGCGTCTGAGATGTGTGTTTACTATGTTAAGAGTTGCTGCTTAGGTTAGGGAAGAAAGAACAAGAAGCAGAAATACTTAAGGTTGTCAGCTTTCCTATAGATCTAAAGAAAAATGATCAAAGATCCAGTCCTGTCATCACTCAAGGGCACCCTGGTCTCTGCCTCCCCATCAGAACTCAGCACCAGGGTGCTTCATCTTCCCCAGGCACCTCCCATGGTGTCAGCCTTGCTCTGAGCACCAAGGGCTAGAAACTCCCCAGAGAATTAGTGCAAAGAGACTCTTTAATAATTTTCTACCAGCTTTAAGGCAAGACATTATAGTCCCATAGCCAGAAATACCTCGGCATTGGCAAGTTTTGAGGCTTACTCAAACTTCTGCATTTTTTCAGACAGCAGGTTAGTTCTGAATTTGCCTACAATTCCAAGTGAGCTCACAGGGCCAACAAAACAGGCTTTCCTGTTCAGGTCCTGCAACCTAGCCAGAAGCAGGAGGTGCTACGCCACAGGACCCACAGCCTGCAGTGACCGGGGCTGGCAGGCAGAGACCTTCCCAGCTGCAGCAGCTGCAGAGAGGGGGAAACACATAGCCTTAATGTGGGCCCATGATGCAGGGTGTGCTCTCTGTGTGGGAAGAGGTTTCATGTCTGTTTTCCCATTTCTTGTCCCCCTTGTGACCCCAGCGATAGGAGTGGGGCAGAGCTGGTTCCAGTGGGGAGAGTGGAAACACATTTGCTGCATTCCTTGCAGTCTGATGCATCCCACTCCCCAGTGGTGAAAGTACCCTGACATACCATGGAAGGGGTTTTGGCAAGATAGTAAAGCAAGGAAACTCTACCCAGTGTATAGGAAATGCCATTTAGCATGCTACAAAGATCCCTTCCTACCTTTGCCACATGGCAGGCATGTGGTGCACAAGGTTACATTCTGCAAGAATGGTGCAACTGACTGCTAATTCCCATGATATTATTTCAGTTCACACAGTTTCTAGGATTTCTCTTAAAACCCTAGCCCGAAGTCTGAGTCATCCAAACACTTAAAAATATTTACATTTCCCAAAACATACATGATAGAAGTAAGCTTGCAAACCTGAATTTTAAAGGCTGTCAGAGCCACTGGTGCAATAGCAGGAATACCAAGTAGATTTCTCATTAACTTGTCATCCAAGAGAAGCAGGCCCACTCCTGACCAGTGGTCCTCCATGTGGGCAGTACAGTGCACGGGAGTGTGGAGTGGTCAGGAACATACTGGCCCTATTCTTCACTGAGCAGAGGCCGTGGGTATCTCAGTCCTTCTCAGCCTTCCTTCTGCCGCAAAGATGGGGGCCACCAGGTTTGGAGGCTTGGGGCTGGTATTTACATTAACTGGAGGTTTAAAGCTTTGAGAAAGAGAACAGAGCTGGCTGCAAATGCTCAGCTTACCTTCTAACATATCAAGAAGCCTGCCCCATTCCTGTATAAGAGAAGAGGCTGCTTCTCTCCTCGCGTGCCCAACACCTAAAATATCAGAACCTACCAATCCACCTCTGTCCAGCCAGAAGACAGGGTGAGAGGATGCTCAGCTCAGACAGGCAATGCTTGATGCTCAAAGCTTCTGCTCTCACCAGGGAGTCTCGTGGGTTTTCCAGCCCTGGTCTTGTGGCATCAGTGGGACAGGCAGACAGAGTACAGAGGCTCCCTTCATACAGTGCCTTGTGTTGTCCCCTCTTAAACTCCTTTGCAGACAACACAGAAATATTTCCCAGCAAGAAAACACACAGGGTGTGAGTCCCGTGCAGCCTTGTGACTCTAGAAAGGATGCCGACCAAATTTCTGAAGGGTTTTGGGAGAGGAACATGTGTGATTGCCCTTTGTGTGCCAAAGTGTCTGGGAGCGACAGCCAAGAGAAAGGATACTACTGATGCTGCTACCCAAAACCATGCTCACAGAGGAGGAAGGGAGGGGAGGATTTATGTTCCATGTAAAATCTATTAAAGCTATGGGTTTCTTCCTCTGAGTCTTCCCCATCACTTCTCATTGAAAGATGTGACTCCTTTTGTACTCCTTTTTTCTCCAAGGGAGACAGTCTGGCCCAGCCCACAGCCACAAACAGCTCTGACGATGTCTGACTCTGCCAGGGCTGTGCTCCCACATCTCAGCATCCTGCCTTAATATGGCTGCAGCAAGCAATTAGCAGAAATAGTCCAGCTCTAATTTATATAGCAACAGCAGTGATCATTGCCTGTGAGAGCATGAAGCATTAAAAACAGCTAAAGCAAACTCCAGAAATGGTGACGAGACACAGCAACTCACTTCAAGCTATCACGCTGTGGCTTTTCCTGGGGAGGAATGCTGTGATCAGCTGAGGGACTTGCTGTGTCCACTTCCACTCTCCTATGTCCCTGCTTTACCTTGGCCATCAGTTGGTTGTAGTCAAGGCTTTCCCTCTGAACGGTGACTGTGGGAGAGAGCTGTGTTGTAAAAACCCTGCTTCCCTGGCAGGTTGAGAGTGGCCTGAGAGCTTACCCCTGCTCCCAGCACCACCCTGGTTCTGCCTCCATGGCAGTTCCCACCTGCTCTAGATTTCTCAGATTAAACTAAGACTGACTGGCATGGCCTGAGGAAGCAGAGTGGGGTCTCCCTGCAGCGCCAAGTGGAGTAGGTGCCATGTATCAGATAGGGAGAGGGGCTTACAAGCATGAAGGCAGCATGGCAGGGGTCTCAGACCTTACTGAGAGATGTGGCAGGGAACAGAGTCATTTGTGAAGTGTCTGGGTGAAGGAAATGGCATATGAGAATTAGGCAGTATCAGGTACAGAGCAGGCTGTGAAAGTTTGCAGACACTGAGTGAAAAGCACAATCAATAAGAAAAGCTGAAACAGAGAACATGGGAGCTGCTTCAGACCATGAAAGTCTTATTTTTCATATCAGGCACCTCTGTAGTTGCTCCTTTTTGAGCAAAAGATGCTGCCCTGCTGCCTTTCTGCAAAGGGAAGTGAAGCTTTTGTGGGTCAGGGATGGCAGGGTGATAGGGGTTGCACATTGTGTGACCTGTGGTCATCCACAGTCATGTCCTGCACCTGCATTTGAAGAGGGACCTTGAAAACCCACTAGTTTGTGGATGACTCAATAGTCCCTACGACAGAACAGCCCCCACGGACAACACAAAGGCTCCTGTGAGGTCAATTGCAACTCTGCTGCCTGCTGGGTGAAAGCTACCTTAATCTAGGTCCAGGAATTGTGGTGGCCGGAGTTACTTTGCACAAAACTCTGCTGCAGGATCCAGTGATCCCAAGGAGTTGGAGGGCCATGAAAGACTGCTGGAGATGGTAACTAAATCTGCAACGGGAGCCCAGGCGCTTCAGCTGAAATGTCTCTGCTGACAGACAGAAGGCATGGATAAAGTCATGCAAAGTCTTCAGGCAGCAGTCTCCCACAGGGAAACCCTGAGTGGATCAGAGCCCTAGAGGATGAGAGACACATTTCCTCTCATTTTAGTGGAAAATCCCTTCCTTGGATTCATGGGTTCTTACCTTTAGCTTCCCCAAATTGCATTAAAGCTAGACCACACACTGACAGAAAGGAAAAATGAGATGTCTTGGACTTGCCATGAGAGAATGCTGACTGCTGTGCTGGCACCTTCCAGTTCTTGATGCTCAGATTCTCCCACAACACACCACTTCCAGCAGATAGTGACTTCTCATAGAGTTTGGAGTGAGAATTTTCTCATGACAACTAGGCTGTAACTCTCCAAATAAAAACATTTTTAAATATCTGCTTGCAATCGTTTAAGTATTCTACAGCCTCTTTAATCCTCCAGTACCTGGGCTGAAGCCTCTTTTTTAGAGATTAGGCTTTTAGAGATTAAAGTTTTACCTGTATTACAGCCATTTAGTGCTCATCAGTAAATGCCATTGTTTTCAGGTATAAAACAGGAGGAACTCTTCAGTGAAAATACCTATGGTTTTGCTATCACTAGCCATGATGATCGTCTCTGGAGCAAGCTCCCAAGAGAGTCAGCTTCCTCTCTGCGTGCTCCTCTAGTTCATCAAACACTTCTCATATGGTCATAGTGGAAACAGAAGTCTCCAGAAAAAGCAATTTTTGACATAATTCAATGAAGCATTTGTTAAATGCCAAGCACTTCCCAGATTTTTTTTATATTGCTATACATGAATTTTTAGTTCAGCTGGTTGTTTTTTTAATATAGTTTTGTGTCAGCAGAGCAACATGAATTAAAGTCTACTGTCATTATGTGCTAACAAAGGTTGCTTTGCCCCTGCAAAACATCAGAATCTATGAGAAAGAGGTGTTCAACATAAGACAACAATAATTACCTAACACAGCATAGCACACCAATGAGCACATATCAAGTGTGTGAAGTCTGATTCACCTTTCATGCTCACATTAAACAAGAATCTGTCAACAAAACCCCAAAATTACCTACTGCAAGGTTACCAGTTCACCGTGTTTTATTTCCAAAAAGGATATTTTAGTTCAGCTGCATGTAGAATGAATGTCAGAGCATGCTGGCCAGTAGGTGTGTTACTTGCTTTAGGATACAGTAGTGTTATAATGGTTAACCACAAAATCCTTGTTCATTTAAATGCTGAAGATTACTCTCATCTTTCTACTCATATGCATTTAGATCTGTGTGTGTGCCACAGGTAGATCTTTGTTTAAGATTTAGGAAACCAGGTGTGCACAGGAGAGAGGAAAGAGGATCAAAAGCTGAGCTCTGAGCAAGAAGAACTGCCAAAGCCTGTGCAAAAACGAAGAGGGACCACAAGGTCCCTGTACAGCATGGACAGTGTGTCCATGCTCAGTAATTTCATAAAGGGCTGAAGCAGTCTGATATTGTCTTTCTGGTCCACCAGAAGCAACCACATTTGTACTACTTTTCAAAGGCAGCTTGGTTTATCACCTCTCCTCTGTCGTATAGCATAGTATCAGATACCTGCACTATCCATTTCCTTCTCTAAGTCCACTTGCACCAAAGCATTACCTGCATATAATTTGCTGTGTCCTCCTGAGCTCCAACAAGGCTTTCTAGGAACCCACATTGTCACTGTGTTCTTACTTACTTTAGGGTCCTCAAAGATCCCTCTGTTTTCCCTACAAAAATGCTCTGTCAGATGCAGGGAGGCTGTTGACCATGCTCAGATACTCTATGCAAATAAACCCTAGTCTAATCACGCACCATGACAGCTGTACTGACCAATGCCTCACTCAGCATGGAAACCCGGACATTCATGCAATGTAGAGACTTCAGGTGGTGTTTTCTAGTTCACAGTAGCACCCTTGTGCCCTTGCTCTGACACCCAGGGACTTTTCTGTCTTGCCAACTCAGACAGGGCTTGTGCATAAAAGGAATTTCACTTTTGAAGGCACTGATTAGTAAGAGAATGAATCATAATGCAGCTGGGAAGGCTGTCAGTCCAGCTCTGACAAAAAAGTACCCTCTAGAGAAAGAAGTCTCTTCAGAAGAGGCAGTTTCTTCAAAAGAAAGATAAAGCACTTCGGCCTAAATGGGTAAAAGAAAAGTCTTCCAGGTACCTGAATACCATACTGGAAGATTTTTTTATTAGCCAAACACTGTTTTTGAGTAACTACGTGTGATTCCAAGTGCTGTAGAGGTTAAGTTACATGATCTAATGACTCTGCAATCCTTGAATCTGCGTGTGGGTAAGTAAATGAGAAGGGAGCTGGGGATTCTGGCTCTTCTCAGCTGAACGACTCCAGAGTCGAAACCACAAAGAATTCCTGCCTCCACTTTTGGTATCTATAGCATTTCCGTCACCAGGACTGACGGTTTCTTCCCCAACAGATCATGTCACTGACTGTCATCAGTGGATTCAGATGCTGTCTGGTTCGTAAGTGACACGCTAACTAGAACCTAACTTTAAAATAAGCATTTATGAGTCACCTGCCATTCAGCTGTGCTCTCCAAAAACCACACTTTGAAGACATAAGACAACGGTGTGAAGAAACACTCTTAAAACCCCTGAATCATTTCCCTGATTCTAATCATTCTCAAGCAGCCTGAAAATGCTGCACACTCCTGGTGCAGTCTGGTTTATATGCAGTGAGCACATCTGACCGTGGCACAGGGATATTTTGTTTGCCTTCAGGATGACAACTTCTAGCAGTACCTCTGGAAGCCCGATTCAGATCTCAGGGCAAAGTTCCCAGCTTCCCACTGCTGCCTGCCAGGCTAGAAAGCCTCACATGTTTTCCTGCTGCAGGAGCTGCTAAAAGCTGGAGATATCAGGGTGGGAAAAAAGGAAGAAAAATAACCCTCGTGTGCCCACAAACATTAAATTTTGTTCCACCGATCTATGAAACAATTTTGGCTTTCAGCTTGTTTTCACATGGTGATGTGTTAGAGCACACAATTTCAGTACTTACAGAAGAAAAATTCATGAATGAATTTACTGCCATCAGCTTCCTGAAAGCAAGACTTAATCAGTTTTCCATGGCAGGCATTTAAAAGTCTCCATGTTTACACTGAGGCCTGCACAGCTTCAGATAGAAGAAAAACCATCCTTTAGCTATATAACTGGTTTTACACATGACCTCTGAGGTTGACAAAGTGAGGTTTTTACTTTAAATCCATTGAATTAGGGTATGATCAGTTGGCACTGCCATGTCTTCACGCAATATGATGCTAGTCGTGTAGGAGGTGATTCAACAGAGGCAATGAGCCAACATTATAATACTCACTCTCTAGTTCCTGTTGTTTTCATTTCCTGAATTGTTTTCATTGCCTGAATTTCCAAGGCGCAGTTATGATTCTAGTTACAAGATAGCTAGGTGAAATTTGCACCTGCATGGGGAATCCAGGAAGACCAGTGCTCCACTTACATCCTACATTAAAGCAGTGTTTTGAACAGCTTAGTAATTTGTATTGATTCTGGGGGAGAATCACACCCATCTTTGATCAATCAGAAATGAAGCCACTGTGCACATGGTGGTTTACGGCAGTCCTGCAAGGTCACAGTATGGATTCAGCTCTAACCATGGCCTCCTCAGGAATGTGGGAAGGACATCGACCTCACCTCCCCATTCTGTTCCCAGCATCCTAAATGTGCTAGGTGGGGAACAGGGTGCAGGCCAAGCTAGAGAGCTCAAGTTTTTTCAGGGTATTGAGAAAAATAAACATGTCAAGCCAGAACATCTGCTTGCTTATGCTTGTTCACAAGATCCAGCCTTGAAGAGAGAAGGGACTTATGGCTATGTGTTACCCTCCCCACTTTTCATCTTCCTCCCCTCCTAAAAACTTTAAAGTGATGTAAGAATAATTTGTAAACAAAACAGCAGCTGGCACAATTTTTGCTTTCATACCAGGATGTTCTATGTGAACCTGAATGTAAAGCCTGGGTCAAGATGTACCACTGCTATGGAAAATGAAGTCTGAGGCTGTTGTGGAAAAAGGATTTGCGAAGTTGGGCAACAGTTGTCAGCCCATAATGCTAACACATTGGGAATAAGCTTTTCCACACAGCACGAGGGAGCTGGGTCTGGTCAGCACCAAGTGGCTTGGACGTGAGCAACCCATGGGTAAGCTCTGCCATAGTCAGAGTGTTGACCCTATGCTGCAGAAAAACACAGCAAGGGGGTGTTGTAATTATGCTTTGGATGGGCGAAAGAGCTCCGGCTGCTTTAATGGTCATTGCACACACTCATCTGAGAGCTCAGCATGACCCAGCGCATGTTAATGAAGCTATCCATGCTTGCCTTGCCCTGCCACTGCTGCTTCTATTCATAGGTATTTGTGTCATCAGATGTCAGAGCAAGAAAGCAGAAAACCAAACACTACCTTGTTTTTCCTCCATATAAAACCTGTCACTTCGTAAGCCTCCCTTCATCCCCTGATTTCTTGTCAAGCTACATATACCTGCCCAGAAGATAAAGGTGAGAAAAGAGGGTGGGAGGTATCAGTGGTTGCTTTGCTTGGTTTGGCATTAGCATGTCACCAGAGTTATCAGGGGACTCATCACAGGCAGAAATAGCAGGAGACTCACAGGCAGTATGTGTGCTTTTGTACATCCCTGGTTCAGGTAGCATATTCACTCACTGGATTTTATGTGTCACACAAGTGAGATGGAAGACTTGTCAAGGCTAAATCCACCTGGGGTTAGCTGTCAGCATGGGATGTCCACCACTTGGATCACAGTCTGTTTCCCTCACTTGTTGAGATGAGTTTTCTGCAAGGCATTCAGTACCTAGGGAGTTGTGCTTGCTGCCAGGGCTGGGTAAGGACAGAGATGCTCTTCATGGGGCAGGTCCCTGAAATGTTTGGACTCTAAGATACATGTCCTACTTGCAGGTCTGTACAGCTGCACCCATGACACACAAGGGCACGTGTCACAGTCTGCATCGCCCTGGGAGAAGCACTTGCACTGTGGTAGCTAGGGCTCGCTGCACACACATGCCCTCAAAGAGTTTGTTCAATGTTCTGTGCTGCACAATTCACATCCTAATACATGGATTCTGATCTAGGTCAGCAAACTTCCTTATTAGGGTGGTAGCTGGCACAGTGAGGAGAACTGGAGAACTGCCTCACTATCATTGCTTTTCTATATCCCTAAAGGAAAATAGGTCTTATGACTGTCTTTCCTTTTTGTTTTTTTTTTTTTAACCTCTCTTTTGCCTTTTTTCACCAGTGTGGGGAAGGAATCCTTTCGGACACAGATGGGATTTCCCAAGGAGTGTCTTGCTCCATGTCAGGTGTTTTGCTGCAGAGTGAGTCATGCATGTCCTGGCGCCCCTGTGGTGTGATCTCTGCCACCACGGCAGCTCCCTGCTCATTTCATCAGCAGAGAACAGCATGCTATTTTCATTACTGTCTCTAATTAAATGCTGGGAAGGTATCCAGAACTAGCACTAAGGCACCCAGCCATAATTTGGCTACTAGCACATGTTTTCCCATGCTCCAGGGGGAACCCAGGCTGCAGAGGAAATTCCTTTCATTGGGAGATCCCTCCATGAGATAGGGCAAAGCCCTGGGCTGTCTCCAGAAGCCGGAGCAAGCTAGCTCGCACAGCAGTGCCCTTCTCTCTCTTTCAATTCTCTAGTGCCTTGTAGGGCCTCTCCCCTTGCAACACAGAGACTCCTTTCAGAGCCCAGCTTCCAGGCCAGCCAGTGTCCTGGACCTCCATTTTCTGCTGGAAACACTCCTGTGAAACGATCTCTGCTGTTATTCAGTTGGCTCCATCTACACTTTATCTTGGTGCCCATGTGAAATTACTTGCTCAGACCCAGTTCATGGACCATTTTGCCAGGCCAGAGGCTGCACCTGGATCTGACTACCTGTAGGCATCACCTTCCCCCATGGCACTTCTGAGGAGACCAAGTGATCTGCCTTAGTGACCGCATCCCTGGTGCCAGCAGGGCCAGACGCAGTGGTCCCACCCAGACAGCCCACAGTAAGACAAGGTGTTGGCATGAACACCTCTTCATTTCCCAATATATGCCACTCAACCCCCTTCTGGTTGTGTCTCTCTCTCCAAATACTGTGTGAGAAGAAGTAGGATCAAGAACGGCTTCAAAGCATGGTCCAAATCATATAACTACTAGGTTTCCTTGAGCCATCACACTATTATGCCTAGGCACTTGGGCTGAATTTTCTTATTTTTCTCTGTTTTTAACTTTCGCCTATGCTGACATCTGCCAAGATCAGCTCAGCTTTTTACCTCCATATTTTTTTTGTTGCAGTTCTCCAAGCAGCAGAGAAGGCTGCTGGGTGCTTCAATGCAAGGTGCCGTCCTGGTAGTGATAGATCATAGCCCCTCGGTCAGTGAACAGCAGAGAGCCTGTGTGCACGCACCATGAATCGTCCCACTCCATCCTGTACAGAGATGTGGATAGCATCAATGTGAACACAGCTACACCCATCTGGGTGGGTAGGAGTATGTGATGACAGCATACCATTTACACTCAGCTGGCTTCTATATTCTCTGATAAGCACCATCTCCACTGTTGGAGAAGTTGCCTGCCCCTTTCCTCTGCAGCGACAGGGGAACAGGCACCCAAACATTAGTCATTTCAGTTCATATTTCCACATCTTTGCACAAATCAACCTTCATGGCAGTGTCATCAATGATGCTGGGCTTTGCGTTGCAATGGTTGAGTCATAGGCAACGTTCCCTGCAGGTGACCGCACTGTAGAAGAGGTCCCTCTGCCACGGTACAGCAGGCAGGTCAGGGATCCCATGTACTCAATATCTACTTCATCCAGAGTCACCAGAGGGACCTTGCATCTCCTGGTACCTGGAGTGAGCCAGCTTATGCTGTGGTGGGAGAATGAGGCCAAAATCCTTTTGCATAATGCTACAAGAGTTTATTTCTAATGCAGCATCAAAGATAGATACTCTTCATGGCTGAAAATACTTGCTGTTGGATTTTGTTTACCAGGAAGGAACATCTGAGGAGGATGTTTCTAGGACACTCAGCAACACAAGGAAAGTAAGTTGTCTGTGATGTATCCTATCTCACTTGGTATAGGCATCCACAACATAGTATGGTAGAGGTGAGTTGCCCTATCCTAGCAACAGCAAAAGGAGCAGAACGACATCCTTTGCAGTCTTTAACCAAGGAAGTGGAAGGTGTGAGTATTGAGGTGATGACATACGAAGTACAAAGAAAGGAACCTCATGGGACTAGGGAAAATGACAGCAGTTGAATGTCCTGGCCTAAAAGGAAAGGGCTTATGTGTGGCACAGAATTTTGAGAGTGAGGGGAGTTAGAGGAAAAGCATGGTGATAATTAAATGTGATGAATATGATGAACTGCAGCTAAAATACAGTTGACAAGGTGTGTAGTTCGGCAGAGCTGCAAGAGAAGTGGGTTTGGAGGCAGGGGAAACTGAGGCTGCACCTCCTACATCTCAGCAACCTCTTCCAGCCCCTTCTCTCCTACCAGAGGTTGAGTGCTGCTTCAGGAAAGGGGTTTTGTTACAGCCTAGCTACTGAAAGGGGAGGTGGTATTCAATCCCTTTCTCAGTGCCTGACAGGAAAAGGAGTGAAGATTGGGGGTATCATGTTTGGGGGTGAGGGTGTGGAAGCTAGGAAAAGGAGTATGCAGCTAACACGGCCACAATGACAGCCCACTCTGACCATAGAACAGGCCTGGTGGTACAAAAAAAGCTTTCTGTTATTAAAAGTGTGCTGGCTAATGTGTATTGTTCAAGCCAAAGGGGATTGGAGTAAACAAGGCTTTGAGCAGCAATGCTGGCAGTGAGTCCCAGGAGAAGGGTGGTAGAGGGGTGTCAGTCCCTGTATCACAGCTGCTTCAGCTAGGTCCAGGTTTACATGGGATCTCCACTGACATCCAAGAATTTTACTGACCATTGCAGATTAGCATGGGATTAACCAGCTTTCATCTTTTGACTCATTCAATAGTTTTTAAGATGGCCTTGATAAAATTTATTGCCAATGTCTTTGTCATGAACAAAAAACAGACATAAACAGTGATTCTGCAGTTTTGTTCTGCTTTTATCATAGGGCTTGCTCTGCTCTCTCTCTCCATTTAAATTGGAAAAACAAATAAATAAACAGATGAGCCAGTATTTTACCACTTCTAGTCTGCACAACCAGCCTCTGTGACTCCCTGGTCGGCTTGCTTCTCCTGTAGCTAGGGTGAACATAAGCAACACGGCTGTGAGCTTGCTCCATTCATCTCAGCTGAGTGTTAAATTCAAAGTCTAATACAATCATTAAAATGCCATTAATTGTTTGATCCTTGAGACTTTCCTGACCCCCCCAATATGAAGCGTATGAAATACTTTCCAAGTCCAAGCAGAGTTAGTTCTGTTTGTGAGCCATTTTAAGGAACATGTGGGCTGTGTTCCTCATATATAACACAGGAACGGGTTAGTTTGTATGAGTGAGTTCGTGTATGTGCTTATAATTACTTGTGTTTAGCTACTTAATTGTCTTAAATCTTGCCTCTAAGGTGTGTGCATTTTGCTGTTTGTGTCTGGAGCAAGGTGGGTGGTGGCTCAGGACTGCCCTCATCCCCCAGCTCTCTGTCCCTTTGCAGCAGAGCTGGAGGAATGAGTCCAGTCACAGCAGTGCTGAGTCTCCAACCGTAGCTTGCATGGCTGGCATAGGCCTACAGGCCTTGCATTGAAGCTGTCAATAAACATTCATATGTTCTTTCTTGTTACAAGGAAGTTCCGACAGACGGCCCGACCAGACATTCACTGCTGATAACTGCTTGAATTGCTCCAGGTAGGCTCACTAGGCTGGGCACTAGTGAGCTGTGCAGAGCAGCTGCTTTCTGCTTAGTGCAACCACCCCACAGGAGAAACATATTCACCCACACAGAGCTCCCCCTTCCCAATAAGCAAAACAGGGATGGTGTATTTATACATATATGTGTATATACCCATAAGTATGCTATTTCATGCCAAGCATAGATTATTTCATATGTCTTTCACTGATAGAAACATAATAAACTTTCCTGAGGTAGAAGTTTCAAAAGCTCATTAAGCAACAGTGATTTCTGTATTGTAAAAGTTTTTTGGAAAGTCTTAACTCAGACATGTACTGACGGATGGCTGAAAATGGAGGGCCATCCTGTGAGCAACCCAAGCTGTGAGGCCCTTATGCTGAGTCACAAAGACAACTGACAGCCACGTTGTTTGTGCTGCCATTGAAAAAGTAGGGCATGGGCTTAAGGCTGCAGAAAGATACAAAATGTTGCGAGTTAGACTGTTTGTAACATATTCTGACACCCTGGCTAATAGGAAGAATGTTGCTAAGGCTTTAGAACCAATCAAAAGTCCAATACGACCACAGGCACTGTATATAAGGTGGCAGCTGTGCCGGAATAAACTGACTTCACCCGGATTATGTTAGTGGTGGTGGGCTGTCTTTCCCTCCATTGTGACAATGTACAGTTAGCTCCATGCTGAGTTAAAGCTTGTTAGCTGATGACAAACACTAACTCATCACCCTGATATGGACAATTGCTCAAAGTAAGCATACATTAACTTCCCTCTGCATTGGAGGAAGTTGCTTTTTCATTCTTGGTGAGAAGAGATGATAAAATAAGTTGCAGATGGACGAAAATAGGATCCTAGTCTGCCATGCCCACTGTTAAACTGTTCACCACTGCTGTTTGCCTGGGCCTGGCTTACTCTACAAAAGCTGTCCTGCAGACCTTCCTCCAAGGACCTTTTTCTTCATGTCACAGGACCATGACAGCAGGAGGTCCCTCCTTTGCCCTGTGAGCAAGCCGTGACTGGTCTGTCTCAACACTTGCTGGACGCAGAGCTTTACCCCTACCCTAAAAGTGCTCCCAGCATCTCTTCATCCACTATCACCCTCTGTACTCAGATGCTCACTGGGAAATAATTCCTCAGCCAGGATTATGCTCCCCTACATCACCCTGCCCCATCCATCAGCCCTCCCCGAGAAAGTCCCAGATGGGAAGTGAGGGCCAGCTAAGCAGTCCTTCATCTTGCTGTAACCTGTCTCATGAATAAACTCAGGCTTTTTTAGCTGTTAATTAAGGGATCTTCAGAGGCCCTGTGCTTCTCTCTCCTCTAAAAATAATGGTTATGTTGCTGTGTGAGCATGTCAAGGCAATGTTTTCTATTTTGCACTTGTTCCCCTTTCCTGGGGAACCTTCACTTCACTGTGGATGGTGCATGTACCTTTTCCCACCTACTACTCTTAGCTACAGCAAGAGGCACAGATTTTGTTTACTTCTCTTAACACACCCAGCCATCCTTTCCAGAGCTCTGGTGTAAGAGCAGCAGTGTGGATTTGCAGACATGCTCTCCCCTCTGGCTGTGACAGAAGACAACGTGGTCAAGCCCTACTTCACTGCTGTATTAATTATTAATGAAGCTGAACACTGGATCAGTTCAGCTGAAGCAGCACAAAGGAGAAAGGAGTGATTCATACCCGCTCTCGCTAATGCCTTTGGACTTATTCTCTATATTTCCAGTGATACACAACTAAATCCCCCTTCCCTCCCCTTTTTTAAAATGAGGCACAAAATTCTACCCTGTTAGAGTAAATTTCAGTTTATCAGAGGTAGACTGGTCTGTATTTGATTCCATCAGTCCACGTACAAACCAGCCCCACCGCGATACCTGAAATACAATATGAGGTTTTGGATATGAAGCCTGTTTCAAAGGGTTTTTTTGACCTATTGGTGTATTTTTCACCATAATATGCTGCTCTGTACTGAAATTAAATTGTAGAGGTTAACGTGTGCCCAAAGCAGCATTTCCCATCTGCCATGAACACATGAAATACCATCAGGGCAGGCAGTGACCAGCCCAGCTGCTCCTCCATAGGCCATGCTGGCAGCAGGGCAGCAGGTTGTGCAGATCAGGGGCACAGCACAGCCAGCAGCACCTCTGCAGTGAGGGGTGGGGCACTGGGGACTTCGTCTCCATTCCCCCTGAATCCAGTACAGCAGAGGAAAGGCTGTGTAGCACCGTGAGGATACCGTTTGCTAAAAGGAGCCAAGCCCTAACATCTGTTCCCTACTAAAAGAGCTACCCAGGGAGGGCTGCATAGAGGGAGCAGAAAATTGCCCAAATGTATCTAAAAATAAACGTCCAGGCTTTCGAGTTGACGGGAGTAAGCAAGAGTACAGATAGCCCAAATCCTCCCCCTCTCACCATGCCACCCCCACTCGTCCCTGCACAACATTGCTGGTGCATTCGGTTGTGATTTTCACTGCTTACCAAGCACAAAGCCCTGAGGATTTTGCCAGCCCTTCAACCTGCCAGAGAAGCATCCTGCATTGCCACCCACGCTTCCTCCCCCCTGGCAGCTTCTGCAAACAGCCCATCTGGAGCAGACGAGCTCCAGCACTGCTGCCTCAGCCATCCCACAGGGAAACAGCGCCGGGACCTCGACACAGTCCCCAGCTGGTGGAACACTGGGACTGGCAAACCCAGCAGAGCAGAAAGCCTGAGGCTTGAAGCCATCTGAGTCAGACACAAAGGCTGAATGGAATCTGCAACAATGTAGTTTAAAATGGCATCCCTATTAGTGTCTCTGGACAGCAGCCTGTCAGTAAGATGCACTGGCAGGTATTAATATTTATGCAGGTGAGGCTTGCACAGGGAATTTTGATGGGGAAAAAAGGAACACGGCTATCAAATACTTCTAATAAAGCGTGAGTCTGAGACTTGCTTTGCCTAGCTGCAGGGGAAAAAAACAAACCACGACCAGTTCAGTTACAAGTCATGCTGCTGAAAGCTCTTTAATCTTGGACAGTCTAATGGATAAATTGTTTGAATACTAATGGTGTTCATTAGTACTAATTAGTGACTGTGAAGGAGGGTACTAGGAAACAACCTGGGTCTTATTTCCCACAGAACAACTCCTGTGGCCTTGCTGGGGACACTGCCTGGCATTACATATGTTGTGGCCTTGCAGTGTTGCTGAGCTTTGTAGATCATAGAATCATAGAATGGTTTGGGTTGGAAGGGATCTTAAAGATCATCTAATTCCAATCCCCCTGCCATGGGCAGGGACACCTCACAGCAGACCAGGTTGTTCAAAGCCCCATCCAACCTGGCCTTGAACACTGCCAGGGAGAGCGCATCCACAGGTTCTTTGGACAACCTGTGCCAGTGTCTCACCACCCTCACAGCAAAGAACTCCCTCCTAATATCCAGTCTAAATCTACCTTTCTTTAGTTAGAACCCATTTTCCCTTGCCCTATCACTATACGCTTTTGTAAAAAGTCCCTCTCCAGCTTTCCTGTAGCCCCTTCAGGTACTGGAAGGCTGCTATGAGGTCTACCTGGAGCCTTCTCTTCTCCAGGCTGAACAACTCCAACTCTCTCATCCTGTCTCTATGGCAGAGGTGCTTCAGCCCTCTGATCATCTTTGTGGTCCTCTTCTGGAGTCATTCCAACAGCTCCATGTCTTATGCTGGGAACTCCAGAACTGGACACAGTACTCCAGGTGGAGTCTCACGAGAGTGGAGTAGAAGGCAGAATCCCCTGCCTCGACCTGCTAGTCATGCTTCTTTTGTTGCAGCCCAGGATACCATCGGCTTTCCAGGCTGCAAGCGCACATTGCCAGTTCATGTTGAGCTTCTCAGCAACAAATCAGAATCTGCCTTTTGCTGCAAACAGCATAGCACCTGACTCCCATTTTGGGAAGCAGGTTTTAAAGACTCTTCAAATTTACAGACTGCTGTGTCCAGTGCTGCCCGGCTCTAAGCGAGAGGGCAGTGCGGGCAGAGATGCTGCAGGGTGACCCACAGGAGCACAGCAGGTTTCCCTCCCACTGCAGCTGCTGCCAGCACCACCTGGAAGAATTTGGAGGTGCATTTCAGCCTCAGGGCACTTGTGTTTTTTAGGGGACGTGTCCCTCCATTGACCTCAGAGCCACTGGCACACCAGCCTGTGTGCTGTGTTTAGCAACAAGCAGAGCCTGGGCAAGTCTGCAGCAGCACTGTGTAAGCAAGGGAGCAAGTCCAGTACACAACAGCCTCAGATCACAGTGGGGTGTCTTGGTTGAGATTTGTAGGTCTTCTTTGATCCCTCCCAGAGCAGCAGAGTGTCTGTGGTTGAAACATTCCTTGAGTGAGGCTTTGTTCCTTGGTTTCCTCCTGTTTGTTCCTCTCTGTTCTTAATCCTCCCAGGCCTCCGCAGCTTTTCAGCACAATGGCCCAGGTGCCTACAGCGCCAGTGGGAGATCAGAGGACACAGCAGGATGTTGTATCTCTGCTAAGAAGTGTCAAAACCCCAGGCCAGATGGCAATTATCTCATTTTCATACCTTTTTTACCCTGTTTTTCTCTAAATTTCCTTGAAACATTTCCACCTTCCCTTTCCTCACCTGAAGGTTTCCCTGAGGGTTTCATACTTGACTTCAAGGCGATCTCAGACCATTTTTGATAGGTTTCAATGAGATCTCATTAGCTAATTGCACCTGAGGCTAGCTTATATGAGTAGCCTTCAGCAGAACTAGTGGTGTTATGCAGATACCCTTCTCCTGAAAAAACACATGAGCTGTAACCTAATGTATTGTAAGCGTGCTCCTTCTACATGCAGACACAAACTTGTTTAATTAAATTAAACATCCCAGTCCACACAGTACCTTGCCCCTTTCTGCAGCTGCCTGCCAGACCCCCAGGAGGGCATCTGCACTCCTTTTGTATTTGGGATGTACCAGGAACCATCACGCTTTTTGGACATTACTTGCCAGGGAAATGATGTCTCTGACAAATCAGCTCTTCCCTCTGGGGTCCAGGAGACAACTGCTAATTGTAACAAGTGGAGTAGCTGTCCCCCCTGCCACCAGCAAACACAGCCCATGCACCAACATCAGCTGCCTGCAGGACTGTCCTCTAACTTTTGAACTTTTAGCACAGGGCCTAGAAGTTTCATGAAAACAAAACAGTCAGCTGGAGGAGAAGAACCCCACACATCTTTCTACCTGTTCAGGAGTAGGCTCAGCCAGGAACTTAAACCTTCAGGAAAAAAAGAACAGAGCAGAAGAAAACTGGCCTCGTAAGCTCTGCAATTCACAGAAATATGTGGTTGCTTTATGGCGAGTGTTCAACTCTCACTGAGAAGCAGCCTCTGGGGGCATGTGGGATGGGATGCCATCATGCCACATATCATCACACAGCCCAGCACAGTGCTCTGGCATGTCTCCGGACAGAATGCAGGAAATGCAGGACTTTCCTCTCCCACTGGCCACAGGAAGTTTCTTCCAGCGCTGGCAGCGCAGTGCTGCCTTCTGTAGGGATTTTGGCACAGTGTCATCCAGACAGCAAGAAACTGGGGGAAGAGGCCAGGCCACCCTCCAGCTGTCAGTTGTGGGGAGTGTCTAAACATTAAGTGCATGGAGAAGGCTTTGCAACTCCTGCATAAGAGATGTAACAGCCTTCCTTAGGGATGGGTAAAGAACTGAATGTGAAGCACAAGCTCCAGGAGCTGGTGCGGCCATCCAAGCTCAAAGTTATTTGATGTACATGGAAGTAAAAGACAAAGGTTTGAAAATGCACACGCGCTTCTGTACACACAGCTGAGACATACCGCAAGAGCAGAAAGCAGGAGCCTGCCTTTGTGAGCTGCACCCATCCCTTCCTGTGACAGAGGCATCTTCTCCCCTGGCTGGAGGCAGCCATTTTGACCAACACAGTGAACCAACCCCATCAAACAGCCACCTGACAATGGGAGGAGAAGGCAACACAACCCCCAACATAAGTTTGGGTAAGAGAAAGAAGCAGACCAGCCCTGTCTTTTTGGATGTCCACACCCCACTGGCAACCTGGCTGCTGAGGGCTGTGCTCATCAAAAAAATGGAGGGAGGCACATATGCAACTATACCCTGCTGCCTCAGTTCAGCTGAGGTAAACAGGGCCACCACCATGCTGCTAACAAAGGGTGACACAACCGCTGCCATGAACAGCACATTGCAATGGGCAGAGTGCTGCAGCCCCATCTTCCCTCCCTGCATGGCTCACAAGCCCAGGACCCCACACTGGCATTAGGAGGGACATGAATGCCAGCAACCTTAAATCAGGCAGTGTCCTTTCCCTCCTGCAAGCATGTGAGGAAAGACCTGGACAATGCAGAAGGTTAAACAAGAATATCAGCTCAGACTGGAGGCTGCCATTAGAAACAGAAAGTTATTCATCTGCAAAGAAAATACTTTGCTATTTTGCAATAAATAGCCATGCTGTTATATAGCTTGAAAATTACTGTAATAGTAAAAGCTCTTCCAAAGAGCACTTCCCTCTCTTTCATCCCACCACATCATTTGCACAAAGGAGCAGCCCATTCTCAGGCAAAGCTAAACCAAAGTGAATTGCTCTCATCTTTAAGGATAGGACCTGTGGCACTGAGCAGTGTGTGTGGTCCCCAGCACACACAGCACATAGCTTTCTTGTGTGTGATGTTTCCCCAGGTCCTGGTCCCTAGCAAGGCACCTGCAAGCACAGAGTGAATGAAACCAGTTGACACAGCTGTTCTGTCCTGCAGCCTGCGTTTGTAACACGTCAGCTTCCAGTGATTTGGCTCTCTTGCTGGCAGCTGGCTTTACCTGGTAGACAAAAAGATGGACTGAGGGACTATCATATTTCTGTCCCCATATGATCAAACCATATCTTAACCTTCTCTTGGGTAAGATAAACAGGTAGTATTGTTTGAATCCTGCTGGACAGCAGGATTCCAGGTTGCTAACTCATTTTTCCGTTGCATTTTTTTCCCCCTCAAACTGCAACTGCAAGCGTCATAATTGAACCTGAACACTGTGATTCCAATAACACCCTGAGCAATACTGAAGGTTGTTCAAATAGTCTCCCATTTACTACTTCTCAAACATTCTTTTTAGCCCTTTTACAGGCACAGTTGCGTAAGGGACATTTCTCTGCAGCTGCCATCAGTACAGCATCATAGCACAAGTACTGTTAAACTGATTCCTTGATAGTCTCTCACCTGATACATGTATCCCACATTCTTTCTGCCCAGATCAATGTGGTTATTAAGGACATACTACCCTAGTTTATAGGAGGGAAGGAGGCAGAGAGAGAAAGCAAGAGAAGCACCAAGACTGCTTTGAAGCAGGGCTGCAGCTGCTTCTTTGTTCACTGCAAGGTTTGTCTTTGTTGTGTATGCAATAAAGAAGCAAAACTCCATAGAGTGCTCCTGTTGTCTTTCCATGTCACAGCTAAGATCCCAAAACTGTACATCCTGTGTGATTTACTCTAGGTGACCCTGCTCCGGCAGGGGGGTTGGACTAGATGATCTTTCGAGGTCCCTTCCAACCCCTAGGATTCTGTGATTCTGTGATTCTGTGAAACCAAGAACTGCTTTATGTGGGGTCCTGTAGCAAACCCATGTGCCAGTAGAGGTCCACAGCCAGTTGGATTATAAAGGCAGCATTACGTCTGCTGGTGCTGCTCTTTTCATCAGAGGAGGGGCACTGCTCAGTGTTTCTGCACGTAAGTGATGCCTTATATCAAGCAGGCCTTGTTTCAGGCTTCAGCCAACACCAGTTCAGGAGGTCTACCCCTAGCCGTGGCCAGGACAGCCACTGTAAGTCACTAGCCAGTCTGAGAATGCAAAGGGCTATGCACAACTTTTAATTTGGTCAATGCTGCAGTACATCAAGGTTTTGAGAACATACGTTAGTAAAAGATTTGAAATATTATTTTTCTGGAGAGTTTCGACTATTAGAAGGTCCTGAAGATTTTAAGTCACCTTTAATTGTCTCTGTCTAGCCCCACATAATGATGGCTCATAGGCATTTGCTGTATGCCAAGTTCTAAACATGAACAAGCACACTTGCCAACTGTACTTTACTACATGCTGCATAACCTCTATGTTTTTTTCCAGCCTTTTTCAGATAAACAATGGTGTCTGCTGCATATTAGAGATGCTGATAGAGTAAGCATTTGAACTCCATGGATGCTGGAGGAGGACAGAGTAAGGGTTGATGGGAGTGAGAAGTTCATTGTTCAGAGGTTAACTGTGCAGTGTGACTGCTGATTTTCTGATCTACATTTGCTGCATGTACAGCACATCAGCTCTAGAGAGTTAATGCTATCTGGGGCCACACATCCTGTATCATCTCCCTCTCAGTAAGGTCTACTTATCCAGGTATGATGTCCTCATCCTCCTCCCATGCTAAAGGCTTGTTTAACAGAGATAATCACACATTTTTAGTCTTTAAAACTGTGCTAAAGTCTGCATAGCACAAAAAAATTCAGACTTTCTAAAAGTTCATCTTAAATACATGCATAGTTCTTGCTACCACAGTAACTCCAAGGACATCAAAAATATTTGCTTTGTGAGAAGGAAAAAAAATACAGCTTTGTATCTGAGGAACTGAGACGGAATCAAAATCAAACTCAGTTCTCCTAATGCCCACATCCAAGCCACAGGATTGCCTTTGACCAGATGAGATTATTTTAGTTGGAGGGTATTTCTCCCTGCCCAGGTTCTGCTTCCAATTTATCACTCTGATTTCTGTTTGGCCTTCCTATCTCCCAATATTACTTTTGCAGATTTCTCAAACCAGTTTGACAGGAGGAAGCTGGAGATTTTCTTTACGCTGTAGGCTAAACTAAATTGAACTAACTACAGTTTTTCATAACATCTTTGACCTTTTGCAATTTTGTTGTGTTTTTTTTTTTCCCCGGAAAAACTAAGCAAAATTTATAACAGCTGGTAGAGGAATTTGGCTGGTCACCCCTGTAAATACTAAGTGTGCTAGCAGCTGTGACTTTTGTTTTCAATGCAGCAAAGATAAAGCAAACGAAGCTGCAGATATTCAGACTATTTGTCTCATTAGGAAATAGAGAAGTCATTTATTCAAAAATATACTGAACTCCTACAGCAGCAGTTGGCTGCAGTGAAACAACAGATCCATTTTGGTTTTGCTCTAAAACTTGCTATTCGGATGCATTATTGCCATGCACAGACACTGACAAAGTGCTGCCAGAGGATGTAGGAAGCAGTGGGCTAATCCCACCAGTTTAAGAATAACCATGTGCACAGCTGTGTTACCTAAGCTCCTTATGAAAACCTTCTAGTAGCATCAACCAAAATTTTTGATTCCTGCTTGCCTTTGCAATAGCCGTGATGTATGCAAACCATTTTCCCATTGGGGCTGCTGGAAACACGTGAGGATGAGCCTGCCAAGAATGACAGGCACCAGCTGGTTCATCTGCCCCACTGTGCTCAGTGCAGCATCCTTCATCTTCCCAGCACAGCACTTATCAGCCTCTTCTGCCCCCGAGGTGTAATTGAAAAGGAGTCCTAAGGATTGGTACTCCCTGCAAACTAAACCCAAACAAGGATCTAAGAGACTTAAGGAAAAAATAGACATAAAATTTTTTTGTATTCACTCAAACTATTTTCAGTTAAGGAAACACACACACCCCAAACAAACAAAATCCTCATTCTAAGGAGACGTGCATGAAAGCCACTTCAAGAGCTGGACCTGCAGTAAGACAACATTTCTTCTTCAAGACAACAGCTAGGATTTATGAATTTTATTTAAAAAAAAACAACTTATTTTCATCATCCATCCAGAGCTAAGACTACATGGTCAATATTTAACTATGGTACTCTTCTCCTTTTTTACTTTGTGGTATCCCAGCACATTGCTCCACTAGGCAAGTTTTAGTCTTCTAGTTTCTTTAAAGCTGAAGTTTTTTTTTCTCAGGATAGGTGGCTTTTGCCACTGAAGCCAATAGCAAAATTTCCTGAAATGTGAGACTGAACAGCTTTCTATATAATTGGACAGCACCTTTGTGATTGGACATCTTTATTAAATACCATATTTTATTGATTTTTCTGATTCATCCCCACATTTATTTTGTATTATCTATGAAAACAGCATGGTGACAAAAATACTGTAACGAAAGTATTCTGGAAATATGCTTTCCTTTAAGATGTCATAACTATGGGATATATATAAAAAATGTTAACTTGCAAAAGTAAATAAAATACAGTAATAGGCAGAATCAACCCATGCTTTTATTTCCATTGCATATAAAATTTCATATGAAGGTATTGATGTACAGTACTATCCCATAGGCTGTAAGAGAGGCTAAGAAACCAGTGAAAGAATAGTAATGTGCAATGTTCACACAAGTTGCCACTCTCAAGACATACTCAAAGGAAAAATCAAATTAAAACAATAACAAAAAAATTGTTCAGGATATCTGCTGTTATAGTGTCCCTTTTATACTGTTTAAAACAAAAGCAATCTATTTCCTTTGGGCCAGGGCTGCTAGAATCTACAGTTTGTGTCAAAAAGGAGGCTCTGTTCTTCCTTGAAAAAGAATCTCTCCTTTCACAAAGAAGTCGCATGATTCAAGGGCTGGGCATCGCTGGAATGGAGGAGAGATATTTACCTCACTCTGGCAAATTCACTGATACCAGCTCTAAGTAGTCTGGAGCAAAGTGACAAGTCAAACAGCGAGAGATGCTCAGTCCAATCTGCAAGCCCAATACTAGTGTTATTGAAAGATCTACAGGTTTACCACTCTCTTGTAGATCTAGTGCATTATGCTACACATACCTGTAGAAAGCCTTGGACACATCTATATAAAATAAAACTTTGGCTGCTTGTAACACTAATATTGGTGTTGGAAAGCATTTTCAAGATTAAAGCTTGTCTTTTTTTCCTGCTTCTTGGATTCTGCTTATACAGTGATAGTTTGTGCTACTAAATAAAGAAGGGGTATTACAGATGATTGTAAAAGTGTTATGAGTTATAACCTTTTAATTCCAATTATTCTATTTCCCAATATGCATTAAAATAAAATGCTTATTAGAGATGCTTTCCAAAGCTGTTTCAGTGCAATTCAGTACTGAAATCCAGCATCAATTTTAATTTATTTTTTTAGAAGCAAAAAATCACTGCAGTATCTTTTCAGAGGCCATCATCAGGGATTAATCAGAGACACAATACAATTATATTGCCAGAAGTTTGGAAAAGCTTTAACTTCCAGTAGGGTCATGAATGAAAGCTCATTGTAGTATCATGCATGTTAGCTTGTATGAATATCCCCATTAGTTAGCAACTAAAAATATGATAGAAATGCCCAGCCCTAGCCCCACAGCTACCTTACTTTCAAATGCAGCAAAACAGAAGAAAATATTGTTTAAAGTTAAGGCACAGCCCTGGGACCAAAGACCTGCAGCTTTTTTTATTGATATATCTTTTACGTATTTTATACTTTTCTTGAATCTTCCATAACCAAGCTCTAAGGTGACATAAACTATATTACAGGAGAAAAAATGTACAAGGAATATGTATACACAATAATCATTCTCTCACCAAGAGTTTCCAAATACAGGAACACCACCCTTACAAGGATGATGTTATATAAGAACTGATAATTTACAATTAACATTACAGTATGTACATTACAATAAATACATGGCTGTAAACAGAGACAAACAAGACTGTATTACAGGTAAGGTCATTTGGTGAGAAAAATGCATGGCACAAATAAAATAAATAATGCGTTTGTCAAAGCTTTCTGTAAAATCCATTTCATTCAAGTTTTTTAAACTTCTGAATGCTATTTGTTCTATCTATATTCTTTCATTATCGCTTTTTAATAACGACACAAAACAATTTAAAGAATTCAATACAGCATTATTGAGTACAGTAACTTGCAAGCCAAAGTGTACTGTTACAAGCAAGGTGAATTTTCTCCCCCGCCCCTCCCCCCAATACCCACTCACTGCAGTTTCTTATGGCAAAAATATTCAGAACACATAAAGCCACTTGTAAATTGTATTGTTTTAAAGCAGTGTGCAATGCTAAAACACACTTTGGCAAAAGAGGAAAATAAAGATTGTACAGTGCATTATATCCCCAGTTCTAAGAAATGATACAATTTTACATTATTTGATTGTCCACATGTATGGGTGTGTATCTCCAATATGGTGTCATTATTTTCATTTACTTTCAATTAGTGCAGATACAAAACCTTTTCAAGTCCCTACTGGTTATTTTGGAATTTATATTGCTTTTCCATTATTAAAGTTCCAGGCACTCTCGGGGACTGAAAGGATTTTTAGATGGATCAGGTTCAGGAAGAAATGAAGAACAAAAAAAGAGTCTCAAAAACTGAAAAAAATCCCCATGAGTTCTCTTCATTCTTTTTCCTCCTTCAGCATCTTCTGTGCTACAGCCCTCTGAGGGCTAAAGGTAGAGAAAACTATGACCTAGATATAAAAGAATGCAAAATGCATTTAAAAGCTAAATGAATAGTCAACAGTTTTTAAACAGTTTTTTAATTCTAGATCTCAGACACTTAAAAACCCCTCTGTATTCATATCTGCAAATTTACTACAAAATGAATCCAAAGGGGAAATAATGGCTGTTGCTATTTCCTTTTGATAAGAAATCATCTTGGTATTGTCATTTTACCAGCATTTTACAGAGTGGGAGTCTGCTAGCTTCTCTAGGCAACTATCTCCCATCTTGTATGCTCACAGCTACAATTTTAATGAAGAGTAAAGCAACGGAAATAAAATTCCTTCTTTCATGTGACCAAACAACCTGACTGGAAAATGACAAATATGAACTCCTATCTCCCTTTAACTTTCCAACTTACGGAACCTTTCAGTACCAATCAAACTGAAAATCCAGATTCCCTCACAGCACGAGCTGGATAAAGGATGAAAAGATCTGAGATTGAAATAACGTGGAGTAAACTACTACAACTCTCATGATGCATTGCTCATTTACTTAAACATAAAAAGAAAAGACTGACCTGGCTCTTCTTGCAACAAAGACAAAAAAAAATAATGCTAACAATTACTTTTATGTTGTACACATCTCAGATTAACAGATGACTTAACTAGATAGCTGACACAGATAAAAAGTAATTAAGAGTCAAAATTGGAAATATTACACTAATGCTTTTTTCGCCAGAACAAATATTTCATACATTGTATTGGCCTGTTCTGATTTAGCAGGCTATACTTCCCAGTCAAAAATGGTCTGAAAACCATGTTTCAGAGGGATGAATTTTGCTAGTATAGCAGAAGAGCTGCTTCTGTATTGAGACAACAATTCATTACATTTCTTACGGGCTCCAGCCCTGCAAATCCTAATCTTAGTGGTACCAGTTGGTTTCACTGAGACCATTTCTTGTAGTAAGACAGAATTGGCAGGATCAGGCCTCTATGAGGTCAAAAGCATATTGTAAGTTCCTCTAATATGTTTAGGAAAATTGTGATGCAAATAAAGCCATCATAATGAAAGAATTTTATGTAACATAAATGATATTTATGGAACTCACTAATATATAAAAAACCAGAATTTTACAGCTCAATATTATCATGAGATACCAAGGTTAAAAAAAAGCAAAACAAAATAATAATAATTAAAAAAAAAAAAGGAAAGGAAAAAACCCTAAAAAACCTAGAAGTATTATCCAGTGTAGCACAGATTCGTACTGAAAATTTGCAAGTTACTCTTTGGGAAAAAATAACCAGTGGTAGATGAAGTCTGAAAGTATTCTTCTTTAAATATAATACGTTGGTACATTTAATAATAAAAGTAAGCTCTACAAAAGATCTCTCTTCTACATATTATACAAAATGCAGAGGTTAGTGCAACCCCACCGGGTCACGCTTTTTTCAGTCACGTATCAGGAAGACTTGAAATTAGAAAATTATGCAATTTCCACAGCTCATCTTCCTATTGGTAACAGAATCATGTTGTGTCCCCATCATTTATGTGCATTTGTTTTCCAGTAAGTACCTCAGTTTATATTCTGTCTGTTTCCTCTCATGATGAACATTATCCAATGCTTTGCTTGTGAAATGCAATGAATTCAAAATCTATCAAAGCATACCAGCATTCGGTTGGCAGGTGATACTCCTTTGAAAACATTTGCTTTATTTAATCAAATCTGCCAAATGGAGAGCTTATTAAAATGTAGTTTACGGATGTTCTCCCCCCTGCTTTCTGATGCCATGAAGGTGAAAATTCTGGTTACAATATTCCTGAGTGCCAAACTGAGTCATCAAGGTCAGTTTTGATCAACAAACGTCCTGGCAGATGACAGTGAGTTGTGACCATGGTTGTAGCATATGACATACACTTTTTAAACCATCACCTCCTCAAAACAAAATTTAAAAAAAAACAAACCCAAAAAAACAAAAAACCAAACCAAAACAAATAATAACTCAGAAAAAAAAAAACAGAGAGAAAGAGGAAAAGAAAGGGAGAGGGCAAGAGACAAAGAGACTGCATCTTCATTGTTACGTGTCAGGACAATGGTCTTCTACCACACAAGGCTCTGACTGGTTCTCCTCCTCTTCTACTTCTTCCCCTACTTGTTCATCAAGAGGAATTTCAGTGGATTCTGAATCCTGGGTGCAAAGAGTCTTGGAGTCACTGCAGCTGGTGTCTTCTTCTACTTGACTTCCACTGTCTTTTTCAGTGTCTGACTCGCCGTCTTCCTCCAGTGTTAGTTCAAACTGGAATTTTTCAGTTTGGCCCTGTCTACCCTCTTCCTGGTCATCAGGTGCAGGAGAGGGACTTTGAGGGATTGTGCTCTGGTACCACTCTCGATTGTCCTCCAGTGTGTCTAAAATATCCTGGGCATCTGGGTGAACAAGATCTGCCCACGTCTCCCACAGAGGATGAACAATGTATTCTATAAAACCCACCTGTTTCAAATAATACAAAATTAGGATTAGCTCTTATTCACAAAGAAATAAAACAACTATTCCTGTAAGTCATGCAGAGTATGAGAAATATAACACTAGTAAGAGACACTGGATGTGCCATCTCTAAAGGTGGCTGAAAGGAAACCATGCTGGTTTGTGTACAATTACATTTCAAAAGTCTGATTCAAGAAATTGGATAAAGAGTTATAAACTATTTGCTTTCAAATTAACTGTTCATTCCAAACAACTTCATTGCATTTAGTGAGCCCAACAGCTGTTTTATACTTAATTCTGCTTTTGAAGCTGCCTAGCAAGCAGCTGTACAATACTTTCTTTTGACATGTATGCTCCATTGCAGGTCATGACAGCAACGGAATCCCCTCAGCAAACAGACTGCCATGCACTATATTTTCACAGTAAAAATCTCAGCTCCTCTCACTTACTACTCAGGAGCTGAATTAATTAACTAAGAGGAAAAAAAAGAAATAGTGCATTCAGAAATTACTGAAAATATGGCTATGAACTATCCTTTTCTGTGAAAATGTCATACTGTGTTATTTAACTGCCTGCTCAATTACCTGTGATTTTTCTACAGATGCATTGTGCCTATCACACATGGGACTTATCTCCATTCCTCTCTCTCTTTCCCGATCTCCCTGGCGGAAAAATTCCTCCATTATTCTGTCTGTCCATTGGCGGTAGAGATGGAGTGGCTTGGTTGGATTGCTTAGATCTGCACAGTGCACCATATTCTGAAGAACCTAAAATAGATTGAACACCTGCAATGTTATTACACTGAAGAAAACCAGCTTCTTTTCCATTTGCACTTGTGGTGGCTGTGAAGCAGAATCTACAAAACACATGTAGTGCCAAATTTATTCTAAGCAGCAGATACACGTGCTTTGCTGTTTTTTGTATTTGTAGTAATAGCCATGAACTATCCTGCTGCTTCTGCTTCCGTTTATATACAGGAAAGAAAATCTTTGAGAGAAAGACCAATCAGATGCAGGTAATTTGAAGGGAAGGCCAAAGCCTCATTTAGTCCAGAAGTACTCTAGCACCTTGTTACTCTCTCAGAGAGTTACTCAGTACTTAAGAATATGTCACAAGTAGGAAACATAACAGGGAGAGAAGGTAGTGAGTCATGGTGTGAGAATGGACAGCTGATCTACCCCATGCTTAAGGATGGGCAGGTCAGTGTTACTAAGGATGTAAGTTAATACAAGTGACCATTTGCAGGTGAATTTTCTTACCTGAATCCTGTCTGAATAGTTATCAAGAAGCAGGACACCAGAACTGGTCACTTTTTTGGTTTCAACCATAGTTTTTAAATCCGCCAATAGATTCATATGCTTAGACATGTCTGTTGCAAGTACCTTGAAAGAAAGAAACAAATAAATTAATATTATGTGAATTATTCTACCGATTTTTTAAAAAAATCTTTGAACATATAAACAAACAGTTCTGAGGAGAACCCATAACTCCTGTGTCTGAATACACTATAAAAGTCTGGGTCCTGTATGTCATTAGTGCCCAAAATAGTAAGCTTTCACTTTGGTTATTTTAAGGATACAACAAAAATATTGGTCAGAATTGTTCAGAATGATCTGATCAGTCTAAATTCATAATCAATTCAGTAGCAAATTTCTAACTGGTGGCAGTATGAAAACAGCTTGAAGCAGGACTGTATACGTTCTAAAAAGGTGCAGATGCTTATTGAAACTGGAAAGAATCCACTGTTTGTGTTTGGGTAAGACAAAATAAAACTTCAAACTTTTACTTCATTGGGTATGGGTCTAATGACTTGTAATTTATCACAAAATGCTTCTGTGCTTTATTTTTCAATTTGCTAGCACTATGGAATAGGGACTCTCAAGCAGAACTCACAATGTCAATGACCATTTTCCTCAATGACTGCCTCTGTTTTTTGGTCAAATTCTGGAAAATGTCACAATTTTCTTCCTGCAGCAGTTTGAAGCCCACAGCTAAGTGATGATTCTCCAGTACTGATGAGTCATTGTACATCAAGGCAAGTTCAGAATCTGCAACAACAATCACAAGGCAGAATGTTATTTAAGCCTGTGCTTCTACCAAATCCATTAAGACTTTTCAAATTCATTACATTCATAATCAGATTTACAGATGAACATCTTAACAAATCAAGGCAAAGTATGTTGAGGAAAATAAAGAAAATGCTTTGCAGTGAATCATGTACATGTGCCTGGAGTGGCAAGTTAGAAAAAATACAAGGAAGGTATTTTTCAGAATACTTTTTAATATTTGCATGAGGTCATACAAAAAAAAATATTATATGCATAAACACACCTAAACTAAAACACACTGATGTTTTCTCATGCCTTCCTCTCATCATAACTACTGAAACTGCATTGTTTAAGTCAAGTTGCAGCTACCCAGCACTCAGACTGGGAGTACACAGCTGAGGTTTTGCTGCAGATCAGGCAGAGTGCACATCTTGGTTTTCAAACCATGTCCTTCTGCAGTTAGCTAAGGCCTATGCCAAGGTCTACAGGTCGTTAGTCCATGACAACTGAATATTTTGAGAAGAGGATGGTAGGGTGGCAACAGTTACGCTTCTGGTGTTTTTCTTGGAAGGTCATGTGGCTTGAAAATGCAAGCAGTGGCTTTGCCTACTGCCCTGTACTCGAGTATGGTCAACACCTCTTGCTGTAATGCTGCCTTCTCCAACAGAGGTTTAACTCAGTCGCTCCATATGGCTGTGAGAACAACATACATGTTCCTGGCAACATCTGTGCTAAGGCACATGCAAGGTCTGCATTTGTCTGCTTAGACTTGCTGAGCAGCCAGCTCTGACAAATAAAAGCAGTTACGACAATTTTCAGCACAGCTTTAGATTCTACCCAGGGATACTGCACAGTCAGCTTGTATAAGTTTTAAGACGCAGCTTGCAAATGAATCTGTCATAAAAACAAATAGTTTTTATGCAATCACACTTGTCATGTGTGATGTTAATTTCTACTTATTACAGCTGTTCTACCCTAAATCTAACCATGTGTCAGTCTTTTCTACTTGTCCTCTTTATCTTTTACTGCAGCTTTGTTCCAAAATCCCTCTGACTCTGTGGAGTACCCATAAAAGCTCTGCTCTTCAGATTTCATTGGTCTCATTATCCATTCTCCTGCTGTCCTCCTCTCCTATATTGAATACACCAATCTTTTGAATCAGGAAACCCCTCCTTTACCTATCCTTATCCTGATAGCAGCAAAACCATAATAGCAAAAGGAAAAACAAAGTGAGTTTGTCAAATGATCTCTCTCTCATCTTTCCTGGAACATTTACAAAGCTTGCCTATTTGTTATTTTTCTTATGAGAAAGACAGCACTAGTTTTTCTTTTCAAACAGCCTTCTGATGAACCCCAACTGCAAAACACTCAACATCACCAGAACACTTTGGAAGAGCTGGAGCTACAAACAGAGTTAGTATATGCTCAAGTTTGTAATCAAGGTGGAAATGGAAGAAAGTTCCTTCTCAGTAATCTTTGTAACACATTATAAGCTTCAGGGGTATTTGTCTAGAAGGACAGAGTTACAGCGATCAAATAAGCAACTACTTTTATGTTGTAACAATCCATACTTGTATGTTCTTTAATAGTATTCAAGCAGGATCAAATTTTTAGACAACTGTGTAAAGATACTTTAAATCCTTAAATAGGGAAATAATAGAAATATCACATATTTATAAAGAATAAGTTGAAATATGGCAAATATGTACATACTTTAAGTAACTGCAAGTCTATTAATGCTTTTAAGAAAATGTATTCTTATACTTCTCAGTGAAACGTTAATACATTGTAAGGTTCACTGGAAAACAATAGGTAGAAGCAAATGATCTTCTTGAGGTTAGAATAATCTAGGATTTGAGACACCTAAATTAGATGATCTTTGTGCAAAAAGAGACTCTCTCTGCTTCCTTTATCTGTCTCAAAAGCTGAATTGAGAAAAACAAGACATGTATTCTAAGCCACTAAATAAGCAGCATTAGAATCACTCCTAACTTAGCTGAATTTCAACTGTCTGCCTAAAAGTGAAAGCTTTATGTATCACTACTGGTCCTTTCAGCTAGCCAGTCATCCTGCTTAAACCTTAACAACCCAATTGTTTCACTGGAGCACCTCAAAGCTGCCAATATATCCTGATAATTTCTGATTAAACAAGCAAGTAAAAACTTCACTTATATATGCCCGCTCTTAAGAATTTAGGTATTACACACTGATTTGTGCACAAAGCCTGATTCACCCTCTTCCTATACCACACTGCTGAACTGTGCTGGTCACCAACAAAACAGTAGGAAACTAGAATCAATCGCAATCTTCCTCCTTGCAGATGAGTCATCAAATTGAGTTTCACTACAGGGCAACCCTCAGGCCATAAAGGCAAATAAAATTAGATGCAGGCTAAACTGGAGTGAAGGTCTTATTTGAACATACAGCAGAAATGAGTCAGAAAAGGAACTCCATTCTTTAAACTATACCGCTGATCTGGGGTCACAGCACTTTAGCACCAGTGCAAGAGATTCACCCAAGTGCAGAAATGACAGTATCTATAACTGTGCAACCAGATAGGTCAAACACACAATCCTAGGAATGTTTCAATTTCTGTAGCTCTTTCTTTGTCTGTGCTTGGATTGTTAGTATTATTTCAACTTTTGTACTTCTGGGTCAGTTATTGTAAAAGGAGATGTTGTCAGACGGCAAAAAACATAACACCCTATGATGGAGCTTGCACTGACCTACAAGGCGCTACCCACTTATAATAGTAACATACACCACTGAAATCAAAGTGGGCTACATTGGAGCAGCAAGCCATTTAGTAAATGTGTCATGATCAGGTTCAACAAAGGTAATAGTGTTCTTCTTGTAGTAAAGAGAGGGCAATGGTTCATGCAATGCTGCAGAGAACAGCCTTGAGCAGCAGAACAAGTACACTGGGTTTCAAATTTGGACATGACATTAGGGTCTCATTTCATTAGGGCTTCCTTCACAGATGGACTGCCAGGAAGAGACTCACAAAAAGAAAAAAAAAAAAAAGAGGTTTACCATAGCCTGCAGGGACAGGCTGAGAAAATTCAGTCCAAGAGGCATGAGTATGCAGAGACCAGAAAGCAAGTACAGCAGCCAGGGAGAGACAGAGATAGGCTTGTCAGGCTGTTTGCTAAAAAGAAACTTGTTTTCTAAATATCTTTAAAATGTATGTCTATATTTGGTCATATCATGTGCTTCCAATATAAACCCATAAACTGTTGTCTTCCTCCTTCTGATTTTTATTTAATCTTCCTTCATTTTTCTCCTGCAACTTTAGAAACAGTACACATAGTACTCTATAGCAAGAATTACTAAGACATGACCTATAATTGTGGCACTGTTTCAGCATATTGGATGTGGTCTCTCCTAGAAATTAGTTGACATTAGATAAATAGTTACAAGAAATGCAAAACCATATCCAGTTTAAAATACAAACACACCTATTTACTTACTGAGAAAAGGTACAGATAGAAGCAAACAAGGAATGAACTGTCTATTTTTCATGTGCTACGTGCAGATCTTACAGTAAATTTTTGAGAAAACCACTGAACATCAAACTTACTTGTGTTGATAAGAAACTGGTTTGAAACCCCAGGATGATCTACATCATGTATAGCACTTGCAAAAATTGCTGCAAGAATCTCCAAATCAGTGAACACTGCCTAGAAAACCATGAAACAGAAATGACAATCATGAATCAATGATTTCAGTATTTTCAATAAAAAGGACTCTACTTTGAATCGAGATCTAAACAAGCAAAACACATTTGAAATGTATCAGGGATCTAAAGAAGTTTTACATATAGGCTACCACAACCTTTTTCAATACTGTCAATTATATAGAATTTCATAAATATTTGAAATTGGGCCAAAGTAAAAGGATCCATACTTCACAGTGACAGCATTACTAAATTCCGTAACAAGTGAAGTTTCTTTCAGCTTCGATCTTTGAATAAATCCACTTTTGTTAGATCGTTAAATACAGATTAGATCATGAAGTACAAATTTCTAACCTACAGCACAGATTGAAGTTAAAAATTTCAGCCTGACTCCTAGGTGTGGTCCTATACTTGAAAGACACACATCTCCTAAATGATGCTAACGAAAATGGTGACAGACTACAAGGCATCTTACTTAGCATTTCCTGAGTTTTTTTCCATATGAGATTATTAGGAAGACAGGAAGAGAGGACTGCAATGGAGCTGGCATGTCACCGAGCCCAGTCCCCTGTTGCCACATGCACCCACACTGTATAATTGTTTTCATAACTGATCAAGACAACACCTTGCACCAGTACAGGTTGGGGGCTGACCTGCTGGAGAGCAGTGTAGCAGAAAGGGACCTGGGGGTCCTGGTGGACAGGAGGATGACCATGAGCCAGCAATGTGCCCTTGTGGCCAAGAAGGCAAATGGCATCCTGGGGTGCATTAGAAGGGGGGTGGTTAGTAGGTCAAGAGAGGTTCTCCTCCCCCTCTATTCTGCCTTGGTGAGGCCACATCTGGAGTATTGTGTCCAGTTCTGGGCCCCACAGTTCAAGAAGGACAGGGAACTGCTTGAAAGAGTCCAGCGCAGAGCCACAAAGATGATTAAGGGAGTGGAACATCTCCCTTATGAGGAAAGGCTGAGGGAGCTGGGTCTCTTTAGCTTGGAGAAAAGGAGACTGAGGGGTGACCTCATCCATGTTTACAAATATGTAAAGGGTGAGGGTCAGGACGATGGAGAAAAGCTTTTTTCAGTAATGACCAATGATAGGACAAGGGGCAATGGATGCAAACTGAAGCATAGGAGGTTCCATGTGAATATCAGGAGAAACTTTTTCACTGTGAGAGTGACAGAGCACTGGAACAGGCTGCCCAGAGAGGTTGTGGAGTCTCCTTCACTGGAGACATTCAAAACCTGCCTGGATGTTTTCCTGTGTGATGTACTCTAGGTGACCCTGCTCTGGCAGGGGGGGTGGACTAGATGATCCTTTGAGGTCCCTTCCAACCCCTAGGATTCTGTGATTCTGTGAAAAACAGCTCAGAAGTGTGTAGGTCAGCAGTGGCACTGAACAGACATTGCTACTTTACTGGCTAAAGCTCTGCTGAGAGCAAGGCCATGAAAAACAGTTGATCTAGAAAAAAAACCTGAAAATGCTACTGATGACCAGTTCAGCTATTCGGTGAAGCCAGTGGTAATTTAAGAACATAATCTGATCATCCTTCTTGAGATAAAGAAAATCTTTCCCAAGAGAATTCCCAAGTCTTTGAGGATCGAGACCTGCCAACAGTCTTAAGGTTCACTTACATCCTTCTAGTTAAGAAGAAGGTAAAGTAGAAGCATTCAGTATCATGAAAGATTGGTCAGTATGAAAACAGATGAAAATGCACCCATCATTGAAAATGAGGGCAAATCCTTTTGAACTACTAAAATTTCAACTGCTTGCTTTATCTGCCTTTCTCCAACATTTACTGGGATATATCAATGTTTGCTATGCTAAGACACGATTGCGCTTAAAAAAGGGAAAGTGATCTCCATTTTTCTTCCATTTCCTTCTGCTTCAGAGATATAAGCACTTTTGACAAGAGAATTCTTCAGAAAAGAACATATGAAATTATTTTTTTCCAAACAATTTTGAAAAAATTATGAAAAAAAAAATGAGACAGTCCAGTGAAAATTTAGTACATGTTCCACTCTGCCTGAGAAACAAACACAGAATTAGCCTTTTAGGACCAGAATAAATGTGCACAAGGGAAAAAAACAAACAAATAAACAAAAAGAAAATGTCCCTATTGATGAAATCCCATTTAATCACTATCTTTCCTAAGCAATTCCACTAAGTGTAGGCAGTGAGAATCCCACATGGGAAATAATGACAGAACAGGATGCAGCATTAATAGTAAGGTGGTGGAAACAAGTTATCCATTGTGTTACAACGAAAAATGTTACGATGGCACAAATGGCAAGTGTAAAACCATGGTTTAAAGGAAAAAGATGTGACATTTTCTGCACAATATTTACATGTAAATAAGCTTTGATCCTCACAAAACATCTTTAGAAGAGCACAATTCATGAAGAAAATTTAAGATTTCCTTTAAAAATAGTGCAGGGACTATGAACTTTGATATGTAGTTTAGAAGAGTCTTAGTATGCCCCTTTCTCTCATGTCTGCCTTTTTCCCACCTCAGTGTACTTTACCTCTAATGCTGGGGTTGATAGCAGGACATGGGTTGACTGAACAACATCTGCAGCATGTATGTTGTTGTGATATGTCACATCTGCATGGTAATGGTCTTCCAGGGTCATCATGTAGGTTATTAAAGTGTCTACTGGGATCTTAAATGTTTTTAACAAGTCCCGTTCCTAGAAAAGGAAAACAATTTGAGATTAAAAAACATGGAAAAATCTGAAAGATAAGCAAAAAGCAGCATGGCTGCTGCTACTTGCCTGAAAAATGGTGTGCATGATGACTGTCAAAGGTCTGTTTCCAGATAACTCTGCTACCCTGAAAACCTGAAGGCCCCATTTGTTCACATCTTCTAGTTCCTAGAGTAGAATCAAGGAACAGACATGTTAAAATCTAACACACAAATTCCAGCAATTTTTGATTTAAACAGCAGACTCACAATGATTCAAACCTTGTGACTGTGAAAATTATACGCTCAACTCTGAAATGGGGAAACCTGCTGCTACTAATAATAATATGTGAATTTGCAGCTACCAACTTTTCAGATTTTGATTCACTGAAGCAGGAAAGAGTGCCTCTTAGGTGGATTGTTTCAGAGGGAAAATGGTACAGTATCTGGAATGAGCTGAACTGACACACTTTACTACCTCACTGCCCAGTGACAGCAGAGTTCAGCGAGGAGGAAACCTCCAGAGATGCTGCAGTTCTGCTGCTGTCTCCCTGGTTCTCAGAAACACTCTTCAAATAAGGGGAAGGATTCTTAAAACATAAGGATAACCATATTTCACCAAATTTATGCTATTTCAAGAGAGACCAGCCTTTGGTGCTGAAGCTTGAAATCAGTGGTTATAAACAGAGGATGGAATAATACTGACAAGTCCACCCTCTATTTTAATTCAATGGTTTAAATTCAAGGATTTATATATTCTCTACCTTGGCAAGAACATCTTCTTGGTCTGTTTTAACCCCAAATCTGGGAATACTGGAATTAGTTAGGCTGGAGCTGTGCATCAGTTTTTTGACTCCACTGATTTGGGACATTGGCCTCTTCTTTTTCTCTTTCTCTTTCTGTGTTGGAGAAGGGATTTCGACTTCATGTTGTTTGTCTTCAAAAGAAAAAAAAAAGAATAGAATAATTTTTAAAGGAATTACAAATATTTTTGTCTGTTTCACTGTTGAGTTGCATCTTATGGATATTGTCATTCTTAACAAAACTTTAGTTATTTTTATGTTTGAAGATTTTGCAACAGATACTTCACATCAAAAGCAGTAAAAATATGAAAAGATAGACACAGATTTAATCCTCAGTAAAGCAGATCTCTATTTCACAAATTGCATCATTATTTCTTAACTGGCTTTAAATGTGACTTGTATCTGATTTCCACTTCTCCTGCACCCTTAGCACTGTAGGGAGGGTCAAACCTTTCATTATAAAAATGTTATTACAACTGAACAAAGATGTAAACTTTTATTTTGCAAGAAAATTTAAAATTTCTTCTTTTCTAGGAAAAAACACTCTCTGAAATTGTATTTCAAAACAAATCAAAATGGCATTTCATGTAAACCTTTACAAAGTATTTTCAGGACTCAAAGGACCTAATACTCGGGCCCTGGTCCTGTTTGCATTAAGACTCTGTAAAACCCAGCCTTTTGCCAGCCACATCTACAAAGCACTTTGGAAGCAGAGGTAGTTCATGCCAGCAACGCAGTGCATTCCTACACCTCCCAACCAGCATAACTAATAACGACAAAAGGATTGTTTTGCTAAAACCCAACATTTTGCTGTGGGCTCTTGCCTCCAGAGCAGTATCAGTGGCACCACTTCCTACACCTCAGCAACATATGTTTCAGCAAAACTGAAAATCCAGACAAGGATTAAACAGAGTGAAAGTATATTTAGGCCACGGCCAGCTGATTGCTGCGGAAACCATACAGGGGGTATAGCGCATTGCAGACATCTCTGGTCCCCAAAGAAACCTATGTTAACACAACAAAGGACTCTCTTGCCAAAAACGCTAAGAATTTGCATTAATTTTGGTTCTTTTTATTCATACTATATTTCAACAGGGAGGTTTAATGACTCCCTCCAAACTACTTCTTCTTTGCTGAAATGTACCTGCACCTTTTCTAGTCCTCAAGGAATATTACAGCAAACCCAGGAAAATCCAGAACAGACGTTTCTAACATAGGAGCAACATACATCTATTTTTCCCTTCCTGCAACAGTCATTTTCAATAACAACACTGAATCCAGACTAAGGTAGAAAGTCCATTTCTAATTCCCAGATTATTTTGTTTGCTTCTTCACTTTTTTTTTCTTTTCTTTTTTTTAATTACCCTTTAGCAGCTGCATTTACTGGATACTTCAAATTCCAAACAAATCACAGCAAAGAAGGAACTGTGGAAATGTCACCAAGCTTTAGCCTATGGCACTGAGCTCCTTGATTGACCCCGCCATACTTCACCACTCTCCTCATATGGACAATTAAGAAGAAGGGGAGGTGGAGCACTGCAGCTCTTCACTAGTGCAAACCGACAACAGATGAGGAGCAGCGACTCGTGTTTGTGCTTTGATGTTTATGGTTTCAGTCATATGCACAAAGTTTAGACCCATCAAAGGAAGGTTCATAAGCTGAGCTGTCAGACTAACTCAAGTGAAAGGACATGTCTGTCTGACCGACTTTAGATCTCTGGAGGAATTCCACAGGACTGCCTCTGCTTTTGTAACAACAAGCACACAAGGCAAAGGATCCTGAGCCCATCTGAACATCCAGAAAAGACTGCTTGCCATTTCAACCCTGGCTGTCCTATGTTCACTGGCAGGTTCTCTTAATTTTATGTTCATAAGAAAACAGGTT
>VZRW01005238.1:61918-99579 GCA_013398125.1 Aegotheles bennettii
AGACAGGTTTATGACACTAAGAAACAAAAATCTTGCAAATTATTATACTCAATGTAGGAGCCTTAATTCTTACATAAGGAATAGATTTGTTGTAATTATGAATTACTTCATACATGTCATATAGCCCTACTTGGGAAAACAGTCCTTTTTCTTTATTTTTTTTTTCTAAAAAAATAAAATAAAAATAAAAATAAGAAGAACAGAAAAACCTGTTTTCTCATGACATGTTCCTAACGTCCAAACATGAAAAAGTCTGTAGCTGTTCAGGAGATAGATTATGTATTAAAAAAATTATCTAACTAGATTCATTAAAATTTTATACGGAGAAAATATTGTCCCTCTTCACATTGTTGCTCAGAACCTATATAATTAGACGGCCTACTTTGAAAATACTCTATTTAAGCAGTAATTCTGTAGATGGGGTATTTTCCCCACTGTATTCCTCTTGTACATACAATTTTAAGTATCCTAGGTTTTCATGCAGCCACAAAACAATATGCATGGCCCAGTAATTTATAAATGAGTGCCTTTCCAGCCTTCTCTTTCTGCTCAAGACTGAGGTCTCACGTCAAAGGCTGACAGATGCATTTCCTTATCCTGTCAAAATGAGCGTTACGTTTTCAAGTAAAAGCAAGTAGAAACTGGTATTTCAGTCTTTTAAGCCTAAGTGGGTCATCTTCTCAGGCAACTGTATAATGTGATTTTAAGGGCTCCTGAAGTTGTGCAATACTGCTGATGAACAGAGGTTCATCCCTGCCTTATTGTGTGAAACCCTGCTGTGCTGCAGCACTCAGGCATGCTACTGCAACCACAGGTAAACTGAACAGACACATTCAGCAACCCACTTAGGATACAGTGACAAGCAGGATAAAATGTATTTAATAAAGCCTGATTCTTTCAAAAAAACAAAAAGCACCAGCTATGGTATCTCACACAAATAAAACAAGATGTACCTTAACACATGTGACTGGGACTCTTTAGAGTACTTGTTATCCTAATTTAGGAGTATTCAGCTGTGCCTTCCCTTATACACATAGTCTTTATGAACCAATGGTGTTTTGCTCAAAACATATTTGAGATTGGTATATTATCTTTTCATATTCAAAATCAAAATATGGAACCAACTTTTATTCATTTTCACCTGTTTTAGCAAAAAAAATACATACTTAGCTTGGCAAAGCCATAGAGAAGGAACCATACTCTTTGTAGTATTTTGTGTTGGGCATTTTTTAATGTTCACATCAGACCATGCAAGCTCTTGCGCTGCACAAATTCTCCTGGCAGCAGTCTGTTCAGATGCTGACTTAGTCATACTCATCCACCCGCTCACGTGCAGGCAGGGAATACCAATGCATCAGAACTGTGCACTAAGAGATTTTATGAGGTTACTTGTGCTTCCAGCACACTGAAACCTTTTCACTGTAACTTTCATAAGGGAAACAGAGTGCAAGAATTCTTTTTAATTTATAATTAATTAATTATATATTGATTCCTTAGTATGGTAGCAATACAGTAGTTGTAATGTTACATAAAAATATGCATATGAATATTTATCTGTAATTACACACACAGGGAAACCACATACGTAAACTAAATGAGCTGTGAGGAAATGGATCTAACATGATCTCTCTGCTCAAACACTGAACAAGGAGATACTAAATGTACAGTTGCTGGAAACAAAAATTAATGTGGAAACCTATTTGCTTTCAAGCTCTATCAGAGACAGACAAAAAAACAGAGATAAAAAAACAAAACATCGAGAAGTTAATAACCATCACAGTCTTACCTAAGAATGTGTTTGATATATATTCTGAGACCTGATTGCCTGACCTGCTCATTTCAGAGAGGTGGGTTAGCTCCCGGTTGAGCATTCTTTTGAACTGGAAAACAAAACAAAACCAAAAGGCATAAAGTTAGCAATCAAGATGTATTTTAGTTAGGATCAGAAAATGAAGTCACAATTTATAATTGGGTAAAGGACATGACATTAAGAATATATACTAAACTAAGATAACTATGAAAGCAAAAATCACATGTAACATTGCTCTATCTTAACCCTACAATCTTATTTGTGGGTTGGAGAACATAATTCTTAACCTCCTAAAATACTCTGTGAGTGATTAACTGAAAACTACAAGACTTATGTACACACACAAATAATTAATATTACCGTCTTTACAATTTTCCAATTTTAATTTGGAGAGAAAATACAAATGTATTTACATAGGATCCCTTCTCTACTAGGGTCTTATCATAGTTGTAACTTAATCTATTTGTGCATTTTTTTGCAATTAATTTTGTAATATTTCAAGTTTATCTTACCTCTCATCTCATTAATCTACTCAAATATATTTGAGAGCACCTCTCAAAACAACCAAAATATCGATTTGCTACACACTGATATAAATACAGGTAGGTTTTGTTGTCTTTGACTTAAAATTATTATACTGGATCAGCTCAATGACTTGACCATTCCACAACCTCAGAAATTTGTTTTTATTTGTACGAAACACAGGAGTAGAAAATATCCATCTGTGGAAACACCTTCCTTTTCCCTCTAAGTTATCAATTCACTCTAGGCACTCTACATAAGTGGATATTAACATTCCATGACATTCGTAATTTATTAGGTACTCATCATTGAGCCTTTCTTTAGTTCTTCTGGTTAAATGATACCTTGTAGCATTGTGTTAGCCAGGGTCATTGAATAATACAGCTCTAGCTGTCTCACATGCACTTTCATTGGGTATAGCTCTGCACTGATATTATCAACAAACAGAACTCCACAATATTTATTAGCAACTCAAACAACTCTTGCCAATGCCAATTAGCACCCATCGGTCACTACTGAATTTTCCCTCCCACTTCACCAGCCTTTCATTTTGTTGTTAGATAACTCAGTCATCTTTTCCCTTAACAAAGTTGACTTTATTTGTGCCATTTTCAGAATAATTTTTCACCTTGTTCACCCAGTTATGACTATTTATTACATCAACCAGTATCCATCCTTAGTATATATTCTTGTAAGCATTCCTCTATGTTGAAAACCGGTGATTTATGATTCCATATGAGATAGAGCACTAGACTAAAAATTAACCACCTCCTTTCCATCTCAGTGGAATAATCAAAGCCCTTTCTTCAAAAGAGGCCTTGCATAGAGAAAAGTGTTGTTTTCTTCACAATGTCTGTCTTTGTAAGTCACCAATTACTGTATTGCTTACAGTGTGCCAAACAAAAATTATTTTCCATATTACACTCTAACCATCAGCCGCTGTATTTTCCTGCCATCCTGACATTCCATGAGCTCAGGAAGTTCTCACTACAAACAGTGAATCCTACTTTAGTCACAAGTCAAAGGCTCAGCTTTGATCTCATATATAGCTGTGTGCTAGCAAGTGCTCAACACAATTCTGAAAATCAGAACCATACTGCAAATACAGTTACACATACTATGAAGTACAGGGCTATACATTCTGCATGAAATCTGTATGAATCACTATACTGAGGCCTGATGTCTGCCACCAATGTCAAACGTTACAAAAACACATCAAGCTTGCCAAGCAGTAAAGTGGCTGGTCCAAAAAATCCCGACTATTTTTAAAAGCTTTTCTTTAAGCTTTTAACATACACTTAAAGTCATGCTTGCATGCTTTTTCTTCTGTACCCAAAAAGGTGAGAAACTGTATTATTTAAGATCAAAACTGAAGATCTCATAGAATGGCTTATCTCCAGATGGCATCCAGAAACTGCAGCTTTAAATTAAATATCATGTGCAGGAATCTTTATAAATAATGTCAGAAGTTGACAAAATAACATTAACTTTCAGGCCTGTCACTGGTACATCCATTACCCCCCCAATATTTCCTCTCCCTTAATTTAATCCAGCTAGTTCACTGGACTAAATGGATCCTCATCTGTCTGGTCATTTCCTAGTAAACACGTTCAGATGATGTCCAACTTTGCCATGCTGGTTTTGATGCAGAGCAACACTACTGGGTCACGTTCTGCACTTTGGAAAAAAACAATAAATCTATCCACCAGTGGTCTGCAGTCTTCAGGAAATCTCCTTAAAAATTTCCCAGCTTTGGAAGGACAACTAACTGGTATTTGTTTGCACTATGCTTTTTCTGCAGCTACCTGACATAACAAACAGGAAGGACTTACTTTTTATTTCTCTATTTGTCCAAATCACAAATTTAATTACAAGGAATAGGTAGGGAAAAGGTTTAGTTATTGCATACTGGAAATTATCTTGTAGAACTTATGGAGTATATGTTCTTTAAGAACTTCCAACTATTTATTGTAGTGATGTCCACAACAAATGGCACACAATTTGTGCCACAACAATGTCCACAACAAAAGGTACATGGCAGCCTTTTCTAATGCTGTATTCCCCACTAGTCTGATGCAAAGCCTTGTCTTCCCACCTCCTACCATCCCGTAAGTCACCAGAACATAAAAGCTCAACTATCAGCATGAAACCTGCAAAACAGTCTGTGTTGCTGCTGAGCATGAGTGTACAGTAAAACAAGTCTCCCAGCTTCTGCAAGGCCCTCCTGCTAACAGCAAATTCAATGGGAGAAGCCTTTGGCTTTGAAGAATTGTGGCAGTGTGATTTCCTCACACTCCTTCACATGTTGCTGACGCCACAGCAGCAAGACTTTAATTGACATTTATTTTGAAAACATCTGGACTAAGCAGTTTATAGAACTGTTTTACTTTTCTAATTATATGACAAAGCCTTACAACCGTCATCCACATTGAAACAGATGAAGTTAAATATCATATGCGTACAGCAGTTTCTGATGTAGAACAATAATGCTCTTTGAGAACATAACCCCCCTCAAGAGATGAACAGTCATCAAGATGTCCAGACATTTCTGCTCAAGTATACTCTGTTTCAGTATATCTGTATGTTTCTTAATCCTCTGTTGTTTAATAACTTGTCCTTTGGACAAAAAATCCCTTTTTTGGATGAAAAAAACAACAACAAAAAACCAAACCCAAAACCATCTCAAAGCCCCTATTTTACCCTCATTTACCTATTTCTCATTTCCCATATACCTATTTAGGCCCAAGTGCACCCATACATAGTTGCTGCTTCAAAGACCATCAACTTTCCACAGATGTATACAACCCTGCACTATTACTTTATAATGAAACTCTGCCTAACTCTAACATGGTTCCCACAAGATCTAATTGCAAATCAAAGAAGTTTCTATTACATCTGTGAGTTGACACTGTTTCAGTCATCCAGCAGATGCCTCCTAAGTGCTTGAAACTTGGCTAGACTGTCCATACTCTCATCATTTGTCCTCTCAGAAATAATATTTCAGCACTTTATTCAAAAGAAGTCAAACAAGACACAAAACCACCTTGTCACTAACAGTAAATGTTAATATTTTAAATAAGAATTTTAAAAGTTGAAGAAAATAAATCGTAACACATCAAAATCCTTGTTACTAATAAAGATTTACATCATACACTTTAATTATGATATTGTCAGCTCAGGATGGGCAGGAAGCAGAGGTTTTTACTTGATCTACACATATATTGTATTTTTCCTCAGAAAGGAAGATTTTTCCCACATTAAAAGTAGGCATTGTTAGAATGGAAAAATAATCACATATATATATATTTGGAGCATCACAGCCCTTGACTATAGTCTAGGAGGTTCCCCCTGGAAATGGTCAGTCTATAAAATGTCCATTAAGTCAATCATACAGTTCTCTACTGCTGAATACTGCTGTCACAGGAACACCAGTAAAGTACTACCTGAAAAAAATCCTAAAAGTATTTCCTTACACACAATTTTTTAATTTAATTTGTTTCTATTGATTTTAATGTTTCGATTTTACTCTCAGCATTGGAGGTAGAAGGGGGAGGGATGTGATGTGAGTGGGTACCACCACAGAAACACAGGCACAATATTCAAGTAATATTAAAAATCTCCCAAAGTGACAAAAGTACATGTGTGTTTTTACATCCCTTTAAAAACCTAGGAAGTCTGATAGAAGGAGAACTCTAATACATGAGAATAAATGTGCATACATTGATAAGACTAGAAGAGTTTCCTAAATAGTGGTCACCTCCAAAGAACAGGTTATAAATGAGGAATTGAGCTTGGTAGCTAAGGTCCTTCTGGGCTGAAACCCAATGTGTGCCTAGCTCTGCATATATATTACTGCTGTCAACCTAGGATAAATATACATGGCTTTTTGGGCAGAAAAAAATAGGCTACTTTTCTAATGTCAGCTAAGGTACACAGAAAAAATTAGTCAAACTTTTGGAGTAACCATGTTCCCAGATGGCAACCAGAGCACTAACATAATTTTGGGAAGACTTTGCATCTATACTAGAAAGGAACTTGAAGTTCAACTCCCAAGACATGGAGAAGATCCAACTGGAGTCAATTCATGGCCATGAAGAAGTCTGGGTTGCACGCTTAATATATATGGGGTGTATTGACTATGCTTTAGAACACTCAACATGTTTTGTGCAAAGTTCTTGTTATTCAGTAACAAAAAGCTTAAGTGAACATGCAGCCTGCAGCTGGTTGTGTATTGAGGGGAAGCACAGAGAACCACCCTTTGGTGTAGATGCCCCTGTCCTGATAGGGTCTCTTCCACCCAGGCTTTCTGCTCCTGAATGTATCATCTGTTGCTTCCCAGGGACTGTAAAGATGCTGTCTCCACTACAGCTTTTGGCAGAGCACAGAAGGCTAGAAGGTAGTCCAAGGACCAAAAGGCCACATCCTGCCTGTTCTTCAGTTTGAATGTTAATCAAGCTCAAAGCCCAGTGGAGGCTGGAACCAAAGTGCTCAGAAGCACCTGGAGCCTTTCACTGTACTGGCTCTCAAACCCACATGGCAAGAGATCCCAGTTTCAACCTTTCTGGCTGCCTCTTTTCTAGGCAATGTTTCTGAAAGCTTACATGAACAGAATACATCCATGGAACATGCATTCAATACTTGGAACATTAGACTTACATGACTATATTTTGTTTCTGAAATATCTATCAATATTATTTTAAAGAGGCATTTGTAACAAAAAAGAACAAACTATATTACTTTACTGGGTTTTAAAAGTCTTGTTTTCTAAGAAAAAAAAAGGACACAGAACTTAAGAGCCAGATTTACAAATTAATGTAAGGCTTCTATTTATATTGCTTATCTATGCAAAACTATCTTTGATTTTAGCAGCATTCTTAATACATAAACAGCAGCATTCTTAATAACTAAAGATTTGGGTTGGAAGCCCACGTGTTTAACTAATATCAAGGTCACACACAGTTTTTTATATGTAAGCTATAGTGAGGCACATATCTCTAAGCCTGGCATTGTGACAGTGGCACTCATTGTTTCAAGAAAAGATAGTCAATTAAAGCCAAGGGTAAATACTCCACAGGACAACTACTCTCCAAACAGAAGATAATAAAGCACAGTCTGAAGCTGAAACATATGTATAGTAAGGGATGTAAACATATATAATAATAATCTCTGAGAGCAATGTTTAATTCTTCCTTAGACTTTCATAAATACCCTAAATCATTCTGTTTCAAATGTCAAAAAAAAGCAGATATTCTTTGCCCCTCTTCACATTTTTCCTATATTGTGTATACTGTGAACTCAAAAAGCATTGTACTAAAACTGTGTTCCAGTACTATTCAGCTTAAATAAAATCATTGTCTATACAGAGGAGCTTTTTTTCCCAATGTGTAATCAATTACAGCTACATGCTCTCTGCTGAACTTCAATTAGCAAAAAATCTATCAATTTTAAAGGCTGAACAGTAAGAGTGAAGAACTTTTGAAGACTCATGATTGAATTTTTCTAATTTAGCAAGTAGGAACATGACAGAAGCTGCCTCAAAATTCAGGAAATACTTCCATGTGAATTTCAGTAAATGCCTCACTTTTAGCTGGATGGACAGTAATTTCATCTTATTTTTTGATAAAAGAGAAAGGAATCCACCTAGCTAGTATAATGGGATCCGATTTCTTCACAGATGACTGATCAAAATCCTGGCGAATATACTGTAACAATTCTGCATTAGCAGAAAATGGTCACAGTGACCTAATCGGACACAACGACCTAATGAGGATTTTACATTTCTATTTGAAAAAATAATCTACAATAAAAGTAGGTACTAATACAAACAAGCATAAGAGAATCAGTCATGTGTGAATATAATGCTTGTATTATTTTTAGTCCTTTCATTCAGAACTTGCATTATTTAGTTCAGAAGAAATCAGAATTTTCTTTAAAACAGGATAATTTGGAACAGATACTGTATGTCAAAGCACAAGATGATGTTTCTTTATCACAAGCACATAAGTATGGGTAAAACAAAGCCCAAATGTGGTTTTGTATTAAGTGAAATTCAGTTCTCTATGTTGACAGGCATATTGATTTAATTCCTTGGTGCAAAACTTTTCTGTAAAAGAGATAAAAGCTTATTTAAATCCATTTTCTAGCAGTATTACAGCTTCAAGCTAGCTCAAAACTGCTCCACATAATAATGTAGAACAACATTAGAAGATGACAATTTTCAGTGTTTTAATCAATAAGATGTCTCTCTTTCTCTCACATACACAGAGGCTACCAAAAAATGCTACTGGAACATACTGCTGGTAATTTCACATTTTTTCAGCTATTAAAACCAGTATGAGTCATACATTCACTCATTATCCTCAGCCTCTTTATTCATGTTCTCTCCTATTGTACGGTATCCCAGTTTTCAGAGTGGGTTTTTTTTAATCTTTTAATGTCTAGAAATACAGTTTTGTAGCAATCTTTTTTTTAAAAAAGAATACAAAACTCTCTTGAATATCTTTGGCTTTAGACTTGGTCTGATTATCCACTGAAGCAACATTATTTTAGAAGTCTCAGTACAGTTTCTAAGAAAGACTGTATACTGTACAGTTTATTCTCATTGCTGAACAAAGGCTTGCTTTCCTGATTTTTTATTTATATTCATATTACTCACAGTCATATCACCACAAATATTCATGCTACAGAGTAATCACACAAACATGCACTGCAAATCAAGGTTCTTAAAAGGTAAACCAAAATCCTACCTTTATGTAGCCCCACGAAACTGAGAGTAAATAGTTTGCCTCAGGCATTTTTGATTTTTTTTTTCTGTACTAGCAATCTAAGCTAATCAGTTCTTCACTATGCGATACTACAAAAGACTTCCAAGAAGAAAGATTCCTTCTTTGCTCTCCTAATTCTTTTTGCTGATCTTCAGGTTCTCAGCAACTGTGTGCACAGGAGGCATACTGAAATGAAATCCAACCGCATGGTCTTCCGATTGTATAAATGCCATTTGTAAAACTCCAAGCATTCAGAGGCAACGTTGAAGAGACATATTGTATGAGCTGAAGGAATATCTGAAGAGCTAGGGATATGCATATTTCCTGAACACCAGGACTTAATGAATAATGTATGTCAAGATGCTCAGCTGCTGGAAAGACTTACTCTATCAACAGCAACCAAATAAGGACCTGAAGGGGAAGCCACAAACAGTGCCAGTAATCCCTCCCATAGAGTCTAACTAGCAGCCAATACTATGTCACCCTAAAAGATATAAATTTGAGGGGCTGGTGACATGATGTATAGTAATTTCCCATTGGCCAGCGCAAGGGACTCTCCTGGGCATGGGCTATTTCCTTTTTCTACAGCAAATGCCGTTTAGTAATGGCATCCCTGCCTGCAGCATTCAAAAATAATTGGGTTAAGGTCTCCTCATTTCAGCAGCATTTACCAGCACTCTTCAATGGATGTGCCATCCAAGCACTTAAATTTAGTATTGTATATATTCATGTGGATTGCCTAGTGGTTTTAATTTTTCATAGGAAAGGTAAGTATATTTTGAGGTTTTGTTGAAGAAAAAACAACAGGAATAAGAGATATCCAGTTTCTTGAGCAGTCTGTGATGCACTGTAACAATGAATATGCTTTTGGTTTTCATGCCATTGGGCATAAAAGACCATTGGACCAGTCTAACAGTTTCTACTGCTTTTCTATTTTAAGACATAAAAGCAGCTATTATTTAATAAAGCAAGTCACATGTCTTACAATTCCCAGTAAACCTTAAGTTTCCATGGAGAAGTCAGAAGCGAGATAAGAGAGTTCTCAAATTCTCACTGTATTTATTCAATTTTTGCTCTTTCTGCCTTGGCAGATTAATATAATCAATTACAGCTATACATTATAGAAAAAAAAAATTAATTGACAGTGGACTGTGTCAGTGAGCTGTCTCAGAGCATTAAATAAAAGGTCCTGTCATCTGCCATACAGAGACCAAAACTTATAAGGAGGAACACATTATCTTCCACCACTCTGTACAAGACATGTGCTACTGCAGTAAACTTCTGAGCCTTTGTAGTATCAAAGGAAGGAAGAGTTTCCCAATATCACAATGGGCGCATGTCCAAGGACGCGCTAAATGACGTACAGTGTTCAGCCGAAGCCCACACTGCTGATTCACTGGAAGATGCTGACCGACAACAGTCATAAAGGAGGTTTTGGCTGAAGTGGTTCCTGCTTCTCTGGGTGATGCTACACAGCAATGTCAGCAACACTAAGTGCTTGATAAGGAATTGAACTTGCAAAAATCAATAGGGCAAACTACGGTATTAACAAATTTCTTCTGTACAGCAATGTGACAACTGGATACAGTCAACAGATCATCCAGCACTTATCTGTTTTCCTATGGAAAGCATATTATCTTCCTTAAACTAGGTAACATAAAACACATGTGAATGAACATATTACTGATGCATTTTTTGTATAATACACACAGATGTACCTGTCCTAGATCTATACAGATCGATAAATATAAAACAATGAAGTTTTGAAAACTGGATTATCAGAGACTCAGGGAGACATTAAAATAGCCTAAAAAATATTTCTGGAAAATATTTCTCCTGATTCTTCCAGCTCAGTATTGTAATGCTGAATATAAAGCTTGTCCACATCTGCGTTGCATTGTTTTCTGATCACTCGCAAGAGAGCACTGCTGCCACCTACCCAGCATCAACACCAAGAACTGAAAATATGCTTCCTCCCTTCAGAAGGCAATTTCAACCATGACTTAGAAAACGGTAAAATAAGAGTCATTATACTTCTAGCTATTTAAGAAGTCAAGCATCTGGGCATGAAAGTTTGGTTACAATAGGTAGTACAAACAGACATTGGAAAGCAAAGTTTTTAAATCAATTCTCTCCTTTCGTTACTTTAAAGGCTGGTTCCTCCTTAAACCTTATTAACTGTCTCCAAAAGCACAGAACTTGTTTCATATAAGGAATATTTAAAATGGCTGCTACATAAATTACACTAGTTATTTAGCGCGTCTTAAAAAAACCAAAATCTTCCTTCAATTTTTTTATTCCCCACCAACATATCAGGCAAAGACACATCCATAAGAGTTACTGAATTACAGCTTACTGAATTTATAGGAGGGTGGTATTTATAGAGCTATTAGATAGACAATTTTGATGTAAAACCATGAAGAAATATTTTCCTCTAATATACATACATGTTACAACATTTTAGCTGCATATTAACTATACTGGTAATAGGAAGATACACTTGATAGTGACAGCTTATTATTAATTTGTATGATTTTTCCAAGTCCCACAGGCTCAACCTCATAAAAGTAGCAATTGCTGTGATGTAACTTACTAGTAGGACTTCACTGACTCAGAAAGCATGCCCTCTGACTTCGGCTACATGTAGAAGTATGACCTTAGAAATTTATAGTTGGGAAATTCACACTAGCACTGATTTACAGTAATCATTTTGGCTGATTTTCATCCTCAGTTCCCAGGTTGGAATGAGTGAATAATTAGCTTTAGAGGAGGCTATGGTGGATAGATGAGTGCACAGCAAATAGCTGCCACACACAACTAAATACCTAGATTAACTCAAGAAAAGAAAAACAGAAGTTAGAGATATGTGGAAATCCAGTAACATGAAAGGGAAATTCTTGTTTTTATACACACACACATCCATGAAGATAAAACAGAGGGGAAGAAGGGAAGAATGACGTTTTTCTGTAATGGTTCCAATCAAGCAAAGAATATGGAAATGAAAAAGGTATAATTTGAAATGAGTACTAAAGTAGCTAAGTAATAAAATCATTTAGAAAAAAGGACGTTCTTAATAAGCACTGTTGTGTTTCGAAAGAATCAAGACAATGACCTTGAAAGGCAGAAAGATGATGAATTCCCTCAATACCCACATGAAATGTTAGCCATTATTTAATCAACAAGCCTGGACAACTTTCTCCACAAGAGTCATAAAAGAGGTGGCAGAGATCCCAGGAGCTGTGATGTTCAGCTTTAGTAAATTTTGAAAGACTGCAAAAATGCTAATTTTGTGCCAATTAAGATTTGCAAGCGGGATGGCAGGGTAACTTCAGGACACTTCACAAAGCATCAGTCCTGGGTAAAATAACTGAAAATATGAAATACACATATTCTAGGTATTTGCTTGATAAAGAATTAAGGCATAGGAAAGTAATTAATACCAGTCCATATAGCTTTTTATCTTTGAACATGTAATATTCTTGGATTGTTGTAGGGCATTTGATTTAGTACTGTATAATATTCTGCCACAGCATTCCCAATACCAAGAGAGGACACATTAAATCGGTTAAGAACCTGATTATTGGCCCATTTCTAACAACCATCAATAGGCTGTCTTCACCTAATGGGATAGTTTTGAGTCAGGCTCTGCAAGACCTGAGACTATTTTATGCTATTCATTTTCTTCATTAGTGATCTGGCATTAAGTCACTACTATGAAAACTTCCACAGTGTGAAAACATTCAGAAAACAGAAAAATTTGGGACAGAAGGGCAGGGGTGAGAAACTATGAGGATGTGGAAGTCACCAACAGCAGCCTTACTTGTTTAGTGTGTTGACACCCTTCATGTAAATGACAGTTCAAGGAATTTAACTGCCAAAATATCCAGCAATAAGAAACAGTCCATCAGTACAAAACGATGGTTTACACTGAAGAAAACAGAAACCCTGAAGAGTTTACAGACTCAAAACAGGACAATACTGTGACACAACCCTTCCCCCAAAAATCTGCATCTTCTGTGATGATAAATAAAAAGAGAGACACTCTGAACATACTGTTTTGGCAACATGGCTATTTTGGTAATGAAATAGTGCATACAGCTTTAGTGTCTCTGTTTTCCTAAATGCTGTCATGTCCAGCACATAAGGAAAATACTACTAATATTATTCAGACTGGTTGACTTAAAAAGATAATACAGCTACTATGTAGAACCATGACACTCAGGAAATTCAGCACACCAGAGCCAGTTCACTAGCACCAGGAAGCAAAAAGAAGCAATGGAAGGCAGCTGAAACCAACTAAGCTGAAACCAACTCAAACTACAAACAAGACGTGGATTAACAACAGTTATTAAATTAGCATACACTGGGAGTGAAGAGGTAGATTCTCTGCTGCTTGATATCTTCAAATCAAGAAAAGCACTCTTTTCAAAAGATATGTTTTAGCCAAATGCAAGTCATGTATTAGTCAAGCACAAGCCAGTGAGTTCAATACTGCCAGTTACGTGCAAATTAGCCATCTGAAAGACACAGGAGATCCAGTAATCCATTTGGCACTGCAAGTCTATGACAAGTCAACCGTTGTACTGAAGATGCTCATTCTAGAAATTCTACCTTCTAAATAACTTGTATCACAAAGGCTGTTTATACATCTATGAACATGTACTGCTTAGAAACAACTTTAAGAATTTAAAAGCTGTGCCTTTTAATCAGGATTGCAGAATTACCTCATGTCATCTTCTTGTAATTGAAGCAGTAATTTCTACCTCTGTGCAAACTTCTGGAGCTGTCAACACTCATAAACTATTCCTTCATTGTCTGTAAAGCTCTGTACCATTGCCGTAGTCAGAAAAAAATTACTATTAACTTAAATTTTTTTGTCCTACAACAAGAACGTGAAGAATTTAATTATTAGGTTGCTCCTTTTTTTTTTTAATCATTCCAAGTGTGTGCAAAAGGCATGCATATTTCATCAGTATTAGTGAGGTTTTCATCTTTTTATTTATGTGTCATATTGATGATCACAACTTGCCAGAAGGACCTATAGACTGTAAACCACTGCAGAGCATACAGACCAAACCTATGAAATACAAGGTATTCAGGAGAGATCATTTTTATCAAGATCCAGGATAGGGCTTTTGATATAGAAACACATTACTGACAAGGACAAGAAAGAATTACATCCTCAGTAGTCTAGGAGAAACCTTGACCCTTTGAAACCTGCGTAGTAAAGTATCTTTGTTCCTTTCTGGCCTTTGTTAGTAAGCAAAGATTCCTGAAGGTTGAGTCAACAGGAAAGCAAGATAGCAATTTTTCAAGCTTGAGGAAGAGGATAGGAAGAAGGCTGAAGGGACACCTTGTTGATTCAGTTGCACTACTTTTGAACTGTCCTACAGCAGACTTAACAATCTTGATCTTCCCTTCCAAAGGTCAGTAATGGGTAAAATGGGAGCTCCAGCAGCAATGTGCTTAGCTTTGAGGGCAGGAGAACAGGGCTTTTTAATTCTCAACTGCAACCCCTAGAACGACTATGAAGTTGCACTAAGACCATCCAAAGAGATGTCTGAGCATCAAGCCTGAATACAAGTGTGCTGGATGCAGTACATATAGTCCAGAAGACAGCAAAAAGTAAAACAAAGAGGAAGACAGCTAAACACAAAGATTTTAGTTTTCAAGGTTGTATGTGTGACAAACAGGAACAGATAGCCTGAAGATATCTCATGAGCCAAATCAGAAGTCTGCCTAAAAATATTAAAAACCTTTTTAAGCTGACCTACACATACCAGAGAACAGCAATAATCACCCATGTCAAATCCAACTCTACTGGTCACAAACACGAGACTGTTTTCACAGCATTAGCCAGTTCTGTCTGGCATGTACACTGGTATGCACCGTAGCAGAAAGCCTCCCCACAAAATGGAAATTTTGCTCAGGGCTGGATAACCACAGCAGCAAAGAAAGGTTGTTTCATCCAGCAAGCAAGGATGGACTCAACCAGGCTGACTAGAACTGGTCCAGAGGGAGAAGCAGGACAGCTAGGGACAAGGAAACTACACTGAATCAACCAGCTTCACCAAACTTCTGTGGTTCCACCTAAGACTCCCTTGACTGGAAGGAGAGAAAATATGAAAATTTAGTTAGTTAGTTAGTTATTCAAAAGAGGAATTTTACAAATACAAGGAATTTTTCCAATTGCAGCAATCAAGTGAGCAGCAGGGATGGAGACAAATTTGGGTTTTCTGTTGATACCAAGAAGAGATGAACTCCACTGGTGATGGAGAACTGATAGATGTAATTGCAACAAATCCCTAATTCTTCTGAAGGAGTCTCACCTTTAAGGACTGTAGCTGTAGCATAATTATGCTTGCTTTAAAAAGGCTTTCTTGGCAGTTTCCTGCTTGTCAGAATTACTTTCATTAAACACAATGGAACAGCCTAAGCTATATAATTTCACAGATCTTTTTATTTGGGCATATATAATCCTCATGCATCAAATATGAGAATTTTATGTTGCTAAACAGACTGAGATGACAATGTTGTTCTGAGCTGTTTCAGGGGAAATACGTAGTAAAACCCAGGAACTGAGCTGTTTAATAAAGAATTAGGCTCCTTTGTTAATTAAAAAAAATTAAAAAGAGACTTTCTGGTAAGACATAATTCAGTGTTCGTACTTACTGCCCTCTAGCGACACTGTGAGCATTAGCTGCGAATATATAGGAACATGCTACACTTTTTTCAGACCCAAACTCTCATAATGTGCACTGATTTACAACCATAGCACAGCAGGATCTTTACAGGTATTCTCTACAACTGAGAACTCATGAGCAACTGCACAAGCAACAAAAATTACACTCTATTTCAAGACATGTTTTGGGGACCACCGGCAAACTTTAAGATGCAATATTCACCTACAGTTTTGTTGCAGGAATTCTGAGTAACAATGAAGCATAGCATGCATATAATGCTTTACCAAAAAAAAAAAAAAAACCCCTGCAGTAAATGAAGTTTGATTTCAACAATATTTTGCTGTTTACAGTATTCTGTTATATGTTTATTTCCCCCCTAATTCAATGCTGTCAAAATTATGTAAATTACAAAAAAGCTACTGTTAAAAGCTAATTTAGATCAAAGTGTGATGACAGCTGCAGCTAAGACAGCAGATTTGAGGAGGCAGTCGCACTAACAAAAAGCAGTGATGAAAAGCTCAGGTGGTTATCTCCCTATCCCACTTGGCAACTGACAGAACCAAATCTGTAAGCACAATCCTGTGGTTTCATCCCTGAAATTACTATTGTGAACAGTACCTGATGCGAACAGAAGGTTTTCCAAGTTTTGCCCTAAAAGCATTAAAAAACCCATACTTTAACTTTACTTGGGGATATATATGCATAGATATAAATAGATATATGTATCTCACATCATAAAAACACAGTATGTTATCATGTCTTTATGCATATGTCAATATGTATTCACAGAATAATGATACAAACATACAGTATGTCTGCATCACAACGGCACAAGATGTGAAACAACAGACCAGAGTTATTTATACCTCTGGCAAGGAAATGCTTCAAACAAATGTCCTGGGTTAAGGCAGTATTTTTCAAAATCATGCTTAAATTACTGCAATGTTAGTGGAAATACCTATGCCACTCAGTTAATTCATCATATCAGCATATTTCTCAACAGACACCAAACTGGTATGCTCAAAGTTTCTCTCTGTATCTATAAAAGATACAGAGATACACAAATCAAAGAAAAGAAAAAGAAAAAAGATAAAAAATAAAGAAAAACCATAAAAAGATACACAAATCAAACACGTGCTCAGCTGGCACTAGACATGAGCTCAGGGAAACTGAAACAAACTGATATTTCATATATCTCCTATTTACTGGATATACAAAAATACATTGTATTTATACAAGCTATTTTAATGGCACACTTGTTATTACTCCTCCAACCAACTTTGCAGGAAACAATCTAAAATGAATAAACTTTCAAAACAGCTCTGAAAAAAGCCACAAAATATCACCAGAAGAGGGCCCTAACCAGGACTCTTTTATAATTATTTGTTCTGTTACAGTACCCAGGGAGCAATTTGGTTGCTTTACAATAATTTTCGCATTGTACAGAAACTGTAATTTGGATGGAGAAGTGGAAAATAAAAGAAATTATTTAATTATCACTTCACTTCCAGGACGCACCTCAACACACCTCTTAGACAAGCTGCTCTAGCCTTACTGTGACCAAATCTCAGAACCAAATAGTTCCACAGCCCGTCAGAAGACCCACTCTCTGGCCTTCCAAACTCCTTTAGTAAGAGTTCTCGCTTACAAGAGCAGAGCCAAGACCTGTCACATATGGAAAGGAAAAAACATTTATTCCGCTTCCCTTAATGCTTGCATTGTGCAAACTGTATATATATGGTGATTTGTACAGGACAGTGAAATAGTAATAAGAATTCCCCCTCCAAAAAAAAAGAAGAAAAAAGTGAAAAATCAACCAGATGTAGAACAAAACAAAAGCTAAGGATTTCCTCCTTAAAATTGCATCAACAGATGGCATAGCAACTCAGTCACATCTTTTGTCCTTTTTTTCTTAGAGACTGCTCTTGGGGAGGATCTGCTACTGCCATTTCTGGTCTTTCTTCTCAATTCTTTCCATTACACATATCCATTTCTGTCCTGGGAGCAATGACAGCCGAACAGCCAGGGCACTGCTATCACCTTCACTCCTTCCTCTTATCTGCAAACAAAAATGCATCCTGCCTCTCCACCTCCTCGAGACAAAGCACAATGAGAAAGCCGGGTGGAAATCAGCCTCAGACAATTCAGCTTATACCATTTCTTGTGTTTCATTGAGCTGCCACTTCTACGTAATGCTTTGAATCTGGACATTTTCCAAACAACATATTGATACCCACTCCCTGATTCCCATAGTGCAACCCCAAACAAGGATGCTTTGTCAGGGCAACTAATACATAAAACGGGCAAATTTAATTAGGGAAGTAAGCTCCTATGCTTTATGCACATTTTAATATGCTTTACAAAAAGCAAAGAAGAAAAAATAATCTGACTTGAAAGACCAGTGTGTTCTAGTATATGCATCTCCTCTACATGACTATGCCTACTTCAGTGCAGCTGTGCAGAGACTTTCAGTTCAAAGAGTAAACATGCCAGAGGTACTGCAAAGACATAACACTTCAATAATGCACCTAAAATTATGCAATACCAATGCTGAAGGAATGCTTCTGCTAATAAAAAAAATATTGTACCATGGAGCCCTCCTGGCTCCAGCGAACCACCTGTGTGTGCCCTGCAGCACAGGAATTCCTACAACTTGTACGTGTTATCCCAGCTATAGCAACTGTAGATGCCTTTTCTGCAGCTTATCTGCATAAGTAGGATTTACAAGCTGCATCACTGTAGTGCCTCATAAAGTTACTTGTATTAAGGGATAAAACAAAGTGGAGTTTAAGCCTTTCGCAAGACAACTTGTGTTAAATCCACAAAGGTATTCACACTAGAGAAACGATGAAGGTGTTGTCTAATATCAGAATGCTCCTCTGAGAACAAGTACTTCATCATTTAAGTATCATGAAAAGAGAAACAGGATTTTTTTTTCTAAAATGCATTTTTAAGAAATTCTAACAGTTCCCTTCTTACTGAATGGAAAAGATTTGGCTTTAAACATACCTGACAATTTTTTTTTCTTCCTTTCCTAGTCTGTATCTAGTTAACATTTGCCTAGTTAGCACTGGCAACCACGGCTGAGAAACACAGTAGGTAAAAAATACAAGTAAAGAATTCCAGCTTGACACCAGTTATGAGGAGGAATACTGCACTTATTCCTTGATCACCCTACAGAACTCATGCAACACTCAGGCTGTTACTGACAAACAATTTAAAGACAGCTAGAAAGAAAAACTTTTGCCGTTTTCCCCTCCTTTTTCCTTTATGAGGGTTTTTTCCCTCAACATAGGTGTCAATTTGGGCTAAAAAATGGTCTGTAATAAAAGGAATATAAAATGCAGAACCATCTGAATAACTTATTTATATTTTTATAAATATATATATGTATATACACCCTGCAAGTTAATACTTATCCCATATATATTTACTGCAGCATAGCCACAAAAAAGGTTTGTACTCTCATGCATTTTTGCAGATATCTATGTCTAACAAACATGTGAAGAGAAGCAATACTTCATTCAGAGCTCTGATGGCACACTTAACCCAAGACTGATACAGCTATACCAGTAAAAACACCTTTACAAGCATTGCCTATTTCACACAGAAAACTGTCTTGCTGTGCAAGGACAAAAAACAGCTTCACTGGTATTGCTGGACTAATCTTACTTCTCCTGTAATGTGACATTCTCATTTTAATGAGGTGTTCCTACTGTAGACCTGGCCAAGCATGTGCTTTAACAGTTCATCAGAAATCTTGTTGAATGGTTGCCATTTCACACTAAAAGAAATTAAATCTTTCAATCATCTTTTTTAAAACTGCAGTCGTACTTATTGTTCTTGTGAAAAGGCAAAAACTAAATCTGACTTTTTCTAATATATATGAAAAACAAATGTGAACCAAACTATTACCTGTGCTCTAAATACTATTGCTCAGTTCACAAAAAAAAGACAGAAGGTAAAAGCCACCTTACAAAAAAAAAAGCAATGATACTAGAGACAAAACCAAAGATTGTGGCCTGAGATGTAACTAACAACACTGCAGTGAGCTCAGTACAGCTCTATGTAAACACACCTCAGCAAGTGCCTGAAAATCCTCCACAGCAGATACCAACATGCTGAAAGCAGACTGGAAGTTGTTTCATGCATTTCTGTTGGTTCAGCTTCAGTTCTTATTAAGCCATGACTCCTGTAGTTCTAACTGAAGTGCATGTGATAGTGTCACTGTTCTCCCAAGGAAAAAATTCTGCAAGGGTTGTTCACCAAATAATATTCATTCCTACGTGTCTTTCATACATTCCATATGATTATTTATTCAGATGCTCTAATCACGCTCTAAAGTTATGTAGATTCACATAAAATGAAGACCTATCCTTCCAGAACAAGGGAAACAACCAGCCTCCTCCATTTCACCCTTGCTTCATGCATACAGGGAAACACACAAAAATGCAATGCTTCATTTTTTGTCCAAGTGAGTGCTTCACCTAAACGCCCCTAGGTCAAACCAAACAAACAAGCATAAAACCTGAGTGGTTTCCAGTCCCAGAGTCAGGTGTACCGTGAGGTCGGGTTTACTGGTACACATGAGAGAGATGGAGACAAGATAACAAAACCAGGCCAAAGTCAGCTCTGCTGTTTCCTGAATTGCATACTCATTACCTGTGTGATTTAAATCCCTCTTACAAGTCTCAGTATTTGCACGAGGAAGCTCGTAGTATATTCATGTTTCCTTACCCTATACCTATTGATACCAGTAATCTGCCTGTAGTTGTACAGACAGGACCCAAGTGTCTTTCTGGGTGCTGACCTCTTGTGTTGTGGTGACAGCACGCGGTGGGTGCTGCAGCCCTGGGATTACACAGAGCCATCACTCTGGCTTGTCATCTGGTGCTCGGTGGCTCACCAGCCGCAGATGTCTCCACACCTGGCTGGGGTTCAGCAGGTTCAGACCAGGCCACGCTGGGGAGGCGTGGGCTAAGTGTTGGAAAGGACAAGCGGCGCACCCATGCTTGACGAAGAACACTCCTCACCGTCCCATGCCAACGCGGGCGGGTTCCTTCGGGTTTGGCAACCCCATTTAACCTCACGCTGGAGCAGAGCAGACGGTGCTCATACTGTCACAGTCTGGTCTCAGCTGGGCAGCAACCAACAGCTGAGAGGCATCTGAAGAAATGGACTCTTAGCATCCTTCATCTCTAGCTACCACTAAAAGCAACAGCAACTGAAGGCCAGGAGATGCAGCTGGATGCCTGGTTCTCCCATGAGTGTAGACCTGCAGTGTTACTCTATCCTGTGAACATTTGCTTCTTTCCCACCCCACATCACGGACTATTGCAAGACAGGGGCATTAACCCAGAACCACTCTCATTCTATGTGGCCCAGGTACTCCTCAGGCTGAAGCTGTTTCTTGTCTCACCAGCTTGGAGCCCATGGGCTACAGCCAGGAGCCCTTTCAAACATTGCAGGTTTTGCACTAAGTTTTATGTAAGGTAGCTACAGGGAGTTGCTGAATCACAACTCCTACACTTGTTAGTCTCCAATACAGTCTCATCACAACAGCTAAAAGGATTTTGTAGGACCCTTTCACCTGGGTGAATTTCACTTCTTGTTATGGAATGAAACTAAGACCAAACAAAGCGCCAAGACTATCTCGAGTCACACAATACGTTGGAGTGTAATGTATGCATTTCTCATTGATTTTGTAGAGCTGGATTTCAGGTGAGAGGCATCCTTTCATTAATCCTCCACATTTCTTTTTTTAAACTATTTTTGCATTATTCACAACTGATTGTTCAAATACAGAAAACATTTTTATGCTAACTTTTCTAGAAGAATAAATAGTATAGAATATATGAATAGTTATCAAGGTTTACTTGCCACATCAATGTACTCAGTAATGTTTCTGTGGGTTGCCTCTGAGCAATCCTGGTTTGACAGAGCACCAATAAATTTACAAGGAAACAATTTCACTGTTAAATCAGTATTTCTTTTGAAAATGCTCAAGTGCAGCTTGTAGTTAGCCATTTCCAGTATGTACTGTAACACCACACAGTAATCACCTTTTGTAAACACTGCTTCTATTCATTGTTTATAACCACTGAATATTTTATATTTAACAATAATTAAAATGTACCTTAGTAATTAATTAATATGCTTTAGCTTTGATAGTTTAGGTCACTTATGAACTTCTATAGCATAGCAAAGCATTAAAGATAACTTAATTTGAAATGTAAGACCTCTATTTAATCAATAATAATCCATAATCAATTATTTTCTTTTCTGAACACCAAACTGTAACGATTCCTGCCATTCATGCAAAATTAGAAACCAAACAGACTAAAGATCATGAAAATAACATCACATATTGAAAATAGGTTCCACTAATAAAGGTACATCATTAGACTGGGATATATTATCTGATGAACCTGCAATATGGATACAAAAAACACAGACATTCAAGTAAAAGACTACCTATTAACCTTTCAGTATTACTAGGTATCTTATCAAGAAACAAGGCATTTTTCATATTTCAATCCTCTTAAATAGATACCTTTAAGTCTCTATAAAAATCATCCCTACTTTGAAAAACATCTTAAAATCAAACAAAACCAATATGCTCTAAATAGATCATAATCCTCATCTTTGGCTTGCATATTTATTAGGGAAAAAAAAAAGCTGGGAAAATTTGGTTGCTTCTTGTCCATTTATATATTTAAGTACAATGTTTGGAGCAGCTGCAAAAGCTTTGAGCTGTGCATGAAATGCTGGAGAGGCCTCAGTGGATGCAGAAAGACATCAATCTATCTACTTACATGGGGGCTCACACACACGCACAAGCCAATTTTTGCCTTGAGAACAGAAATATCAAAAAGGCTCACAGTCTGCAGCAAACTAAACCTCCTCCAGCTCTCCAAAGCCCCTGTTTTACAGCTGATTCTGCTAACTCTTTATCAAAGAGATAATGATGCTAAATAAAACTAGTTGTGGGCTTCATCCACAGACTAAGGAAGTAAATTTAAAGGCTCTCATTACCTCAAGCAGGCATCAGATCAGGTTCTAGCTGAACCCAAACAAACTGTTTAAATGCCCCGGGCAATGCCTTCTAGCCCCTCCAATGCCACCCTTTTGTTCAATCTCCAATCAGAGAACAAAACTGAAAGGGTGTAACAAGTGTAGCAGTTCATCTGTATTGGACTGTAGAGTTAACTGGGGACTTTACGTCTTGTCTAAGGCAAATTCCATTAAAAATTAGTTAGGATGTAACATTCAATAGTTTTGGTGAATATTACTTTTCATACACACTTCCTGGGTTTGATATGCCTATCTTATTAATTACTGCTTAATTTAATACTACATGTGCAAAAAGCATATTCCTAGCTTTTAAAAACCAAATACGCTGCTGATTTTTAAACTGTTTTCTGAGCATGCATTAGGTGACATGAATTCCCAACACTGCTCGGTCCACTGTAAGCACAACACATACTTTTCCTGACTAGAACAAACATTTGCCTTGCCTATTGTTCAGTGTACTGCTGTATTAATCACCTCATATTAAAATAACAGTACAAATACATAAAGTTCCAGGTCTTGATTAGAAAATTTTCCAAGAGCAAAAGGACTATGAAGCAAAGCTGAGCTATTCAGCCAAGTCTGCAAACAGACTCCTTGAAGTCCCCTGGTAGTCAAAACGTACAAGGCAAAATGGATCTTAACATTTCCAGTGCTGCCACCTACAAACCACAGTCAAGCCACCCTGCAGACACAGTGAAGGTTGGCATGACTCAAACTGTTCAACAAAGCTACGTGCATCAGAAGGGGTAAGAGACCACCGCCGGGCAGGATGCGGGGTGAAAAGGCAGATTGGGAAACAGATTTATGTAAAGTGTGCTATTTCACAACAGCCAAGACACTGTAGAAGGAACCAAAAATAAGAAAACAATACCAAATCCCAGATGATCCCTCCCTCAAGAGCAATTAAGGCACAGTTTCATATTTAGGCACACTCTTCAAATAATGGGATGTAATAAGATGTAACACCAATATGACCAACATTTGTCCCCTCACCCTCCGCTTAGGTCAGTCAGACAGCTCTAGTTTTCTATGACCAGGACACTTTTCAAGCTGTCATAACAGTTTTAAGAACAAACCTAAAACCCCTGTGTACATCAGCATGCTTTTATTTATACCACATGCATAATATCTAAAAGATACATGAGCACAGGAATAGTATCTACCTGGAAAGACAAAAAATTCACTACAACAGTTACCAAATTGTTTTTCTTCCTGTAGCTCTACTTTATGCCAACAACAGTTTTACTTTGTATTGTTATCTCATTCCTATAATCAAGGTATCTTTCACAGCTCTATGAAACAAAGATCAGATTACAGATATATATTCCTCACCACCAAAGAAAAACAACTACTTAAATCTTAGCCCCCAAACACCAAGATTTGTTTCTGCTGAAGTTTTCCAGAAGACTGTATCTTCTTGTATTTAAAATTTAGTCACTCCATTTAAAAAGAACAACAAACAAGTTCTGTAAGCAGGGATGCTCTGAAAGCTATGCTGTGCTAGAAATGCCAAGCTCTGACTATGCATCTACCAACTGCATCATCCTCACAGTGATGAATATAAGCGTGCTCCTACAATAAAGCCTCTGAAACCTTTCAGCAACAACCAAAAAGAGCTGCAGAAAATCCCTCCCAGGTAGAAAAAGTACTTATTTGTTTTTACTGATGCTAAGAGGAAAAAACCACTAATTACCGAATTATGAAATGCAATCTTACCTGTGTCCAGTATTCAGACATACAAAACTTTGGCCATGCCTCACAGTACATTTTATTGAGAAATCTGAGCTCTGGGCTTTAAAGTTTATGTATCCAAAGAGATATTCTATGATTTGTCAAATACTTCATCACATTAATATTTCTAAGGAGTAAACATGCTTACAAATTTTCCAGCTAAAGATGCCATTGTAAGTGAAAAATAATTTAATTTAGAGACACCCTTACACACTTAATGTCAGATTTTGTTTTTTGTAAGCTGTCTTCTTGCTAGTAGTGCACCTCAAAACACCCCCAATGCGCACATACAGAACAGCTTCGTAAATCCAGCCAAGATACTTCCTGGCTTCTTGTTGAGCCACACTAGACTGCACTTACTCCAAAATGGCACCCTCATCTCTGCTTGTTGCTAAGGCCACACCATACATCAAGCTTGCACCTTTTTTCCCAGACCTATTTATGACAGGCCTAGATGGTTCCTATCACGGTGCCTCCATCAGCACAGCGTGCATCCGCAGCAGCTGCAGTGGGGGCCGGCAGCTGCCACCGAGGTGATCAGCATGCAGCAGAGGACAGAGATGCTGAGGAATCTGAGCATGCTCCCTGAAACACCATTGAAACACAAGGGCTGCTTCGAAACACATTACACGGCTTGCAAATAACGAATCCGGATTTGGCTGAAGAAGTCCTTTCAGCTGCAGTTTTCTCTGTCACCAAAAGCTGAACATGGGTGAGCCGAGGCTAAGAAAGGAGAATCCCAGGGAACCACACTTTTAGAAAACAAAACTAATACTGCATTTTGCGAAATCTCAAGTACCTGTCTGTGCCTCTGGTTCCAAGATGCTGCTAGCATTGTAATTTACATAACAAGAACATAGTAAAAAACACATCCTTACAAACTCACCCATCATTCACTTTCAAATGAAATCCCAGTATTTTATAGCTTGTTTTGTTCTTTCGGCTACTACTCTGAACACATTTTGTGTGTTTCATGTGTACTTGTAGGGGAGGTCCCCTTATGCACAGGGAAAATATGGCCAAAACCAGAGGCATAACTCTTACAGTACTCACACATCACTTCTAATGTATCAGGGCTTACCCACCATACAGTAGGAAACAAAGTCGCCAACGCCACGTTTGTGGCAATAAAGCTTACCAACAATAGCCAGAGATTCACAATACTGCTGACATACTCAAGAACTCCAGCCACCTGCAAACCCAGCAGCAGCAGAGCTTAGAGCCCAGTCATTATCCTTCAAAATCATGTGCAGAAGCACACAGCAAATTTTTTCTCAAAAAAAAAAAAAAGCTACAAAATTTAAAAAAATAAATAAACTATTCCTTGTATTTGTCATTACTTACCACAGCCCCAATAAAGTCTCACAAATTTAAAGCACAAAAAATATGTTAACTGCTCCAAAGATTGTATGCATAGAAAGTCTATTTTCTAGTCCATCTTGCAAGTCTGTTTTCTAGTCCATCTTGCCCATTTTTCATTAAAACATGCTCAAATTTACTCAAATCCACAACCTCTGCTTGGCAGTCTACTTTTCAGTTGTTGCTGCTCTCCAAACTCTTTCTTGCCCTATTAATGAAACCGCACTATCTTGCTATTTCTTTTGTTTATACACTAACCCCTATTGCACCTTCTGCTTACCACTCTTTCCTGCTGGAGTTGCAGCACTTGTCCAGTGTGCCAAGGATGAAGTTTGTAAAAACTGCTAAGGAGCACAGCCAGAATGTCATCTTGTGTGTTTAACACTTCTTTGTCCAGATCAGCTCTGAAAACTAATAACTGCTTCCTTATGTCAGTGAGTACACATGAATCATATCCTCACTTCACAAAAATTAATCTTCATTTAGACCACCCTCTGAAGCCGGTGTATTTTGAAAATAATTCTACATATAAGAAACCTTTAGGGTGAGGTACCTTTCAGCTTACATTTTACAGCACATGATGTACACCAATGCCTTCAGAAAGAAAAAAAAAATTTATTTGGCACCTTCATTTCTAGTCCCTGCAGCTAAAATAACTTTTTTCAGTAATAACTGGTACAGTGCTGACTACTTGAATCTATTGACTGGTATCAGTATACAACAAGAGAGGGTATTTCATAATACAATTATATCTATCCACTTGGTGGTCCTCCTCTTAAAATTTTATTTGTGGTAACTAAAATATCAGTATTGTTAGTCATTTCGCTTGTGGCCATTAGAAAAGACATCTCTGTTACAAATGTTCATTCTGAATCACAAAACCATGCTTAGCAAAACGTTAGTACCTCAGCTGGCAGAGTGAGGTTGCCTATAATTCTGGGTAAAATTACTGCATGAAGGCTGTAAAGTCAACCTCACCCACAAGAAGATCAGATAGCCTAGTTTAAATACATTAACACCTGCTTGAACAGGTCCTTTCAATCATGTAAACTAATCCAATTAAAAACCACACATCATTATAACCATCACACAATACTCCTGGCCTCATGTACCTGGGGAATATGAGTGGTGTGACGGAATGCTTACGAGGCTGCAGTTAACAGTATGTCTCCTGAGAGGTCCAGCTGTTTAATCCAGAATAAAATGAACACTTCATTTTGACTGCTTTATAGGACTTTAGAAAACCTGGTGGTAGACTTCTTCAAAAAGACAAACTTCAGGCAAAAAAGACAATGCCATGGGTTAGCATATGGTGCCCAACAACACAGGCAGGCAAAAGCTACCCTTAACACATTAAATTAGTGAGAGAGAACTATGAAGGAGCTTTAAAACCAGCCTGGACTAGTGCACATTGAAGTAATCACTGTCTCATTAACATTTTGCCAGCGTCTACTGTTGATGAGAGTGGATTGCATTCTGATGTTCAGGAAACCTGCTAATGGGTGATCTTTCTAGCTGAAAACCTAACTTACACACAGATGTATGCAGTGAGGAGCACAGGGAGTCCTGGCACTGAGCTGTGCCACAGATACTAACTGGGCAGCACACTGGACACATGAAAGCTGCAGCAAGATGCTCTGAAGTATGTTTCCAGACTTGGACTGCCACAAAACACATCTTAACTGCTCCACCTCAGTTCCTTGACCCGCAAAACAGAAATACTCTTGATTTTAAATTGAGTGACATGAATGTCACAGCATGTGACTGCAGCACAGCATGGGATATTTCTTTGAAACATAACTTACCGTACAAGTAGATGAAAAAAGGACCTTAAAGATCTGTGTCGTTCCACAGGTGAAATGCTAACTCAGATATTGATATTATGTGTTTTAAATTCTGGGCTGTTTTAACTAGATCCATAAGCTACTCCCATGCTTTCTGTACAAATTAGAAACTATCCTTGGCCAGGAAAGAGGAACTGTTACTATGCAAAACTACATATGTATATTAATCGCAACTCTGATATTTCTTATCTTTAATAAAAGACCAAAATCAACCAAATTTAACTGGAAAGCCTATTTCCAGTTTAACTTTCTTCTGTCCCTCCCCAAATAAAATCAGCAGCAAAAATACATAAACCACCATCCTTTCCTATAGCAATTATGAGCAGAGAGCTTAGTTAAACACTGTCTTGCTGAGGGATCTTACAGAAGTATTCAGTCAGCTCAGTTTCATCAGCTGATCATATACTAGTGCATTACAACTTAATTAATAGAAGTAGCAAGCTGTTTAAATTTTATTTGTAGATAATCTCATAAATAGGTCCTGCACATCAGCTTGATTCAGTGTTGCTCTGCTGCTCGTGATTTATGGCAGACAATGTTATTGCCTGTGCTGCTCCTGGAGCAGGCAAGCAGAGCCAACGACAGACAGAACATGCCCTAGCACAGCAGTGTCTCTCTTGGATGGAGATCCAGTTGAAGCAGCAGTCCCCATCTCAGCACAACTACACCACCAGGCAAATAATGGGGCAGCCAAAGAGAAGTTGCAGCGGAACTGCCCAGAGGTGAACCCCAGCTCAACAGGCAGGTGCTGGCCACTGCCCTGTTGACATGGATTCAAGGCAAGATGACACTCCGTCATGCCTTGGCTTGTCTACATTCAGTTTTGCACCTACATGGGGGCCGAGCTGCAAGTTAACCTAGAACTGGGATCAATTTCTATTGAGCTAAGCTCTACTTAAAAAAAAAAAAAAAAAGAAAAAAGAAAAGTCAGAACAGGACATATCCATCCATAATAAACTGAATTCTATGGTAAGTCTCGTAAACATGGGAAGTTTGGGCAGATGATAGCAAAATCCCTACTGAGACATGAGAACAGTTTCTTAGTGCAATTTCTTTATGAGGCAGAGGCTGAATAAATGCTTCAGCAAACACTATATTCATTGTACCAAAACTTCATAAAATAGCAGAAGCTGCCTCTTATTGGAAACACAAAATTTATTAAAAAGAGAAGAAATAAGGCCACTGCTCACCAAAATGCTTCATATCTTACATCATATATTACAGCATCATGCTACTATGAATACAATGCAGGAGTTCTTGGCAATAAATACTGTCATAGAATCATGGAATGGTTTGGGTTGGAAGCAACCTTAAAGATCATCCAGTCCCAACCCTGCTTCCATGGGCAGGGACACTTCCCACTAGACCAGGTTGCTCAAGGCTCCCAGATCATCTTTGTGGCCCTCCTCTAGACTCACTCCAACAGCTCCATGTCCTTATTATGTTAGGGACTCCAGAGCTGGACACAGTACTCCAGATGAGATCTCACGAGAGCAAAATAGATGGGGAGAATCACCTCCCTTGACCTGCTGGTTGCGCTTCTTTTGATGCAGCCCAGGAAACTGTTGGCTTTCTGCGCTGCAATCACACAGCTCATGTCAGGTTTCTCATCGACCAACAGCCCCAAGTCCTTCTCCTCAGGGCTGATCTCAATCCATTCTCCGCCCAGCCTGCATTTGTGCTTGGGATTGCCCTGACCCATGTGCAGGACCTTGCATTTGGTCTTGTAAAACTTCATGTGGTTCACACTGGCCCACCTCTCAAGCCTGCCGAAGTCCGTCTGAATGGCATCCCTTCCCTCCAGTGTATCGACCACACCACACAGCTTGGTGTCATTGGCAAACTTGCTAAGAGTGCACCTGATCCCCCCATTCCTTTCACTGACAAGTGTTAAACAGGACCAGTCTCAATACTGAACCCTGAAAAATGCCACTCATCACTGATCTCCACTTGGACATCGAGCCGTTGACCATAACTCTTTGTGTGGAGCATCCAGATAACTCTTTATCCACCAAGTGGTCCATCCATCAAGTTCATACCTCTCTAATGTAGACACAAGGATGTCATCCAGCATGGTGTCTAATGCTTTGCACAAGTCCAGGTAGATGACATCAGTTGCTCTTCCCTTATCCACCAACACTGTAACCCTGTCATAGAAAGCCACCAAATTTGTCAGGCACGATTTGCCCTTAGTGAAGCCATGCTGGTTGTCACCAATCAGCTCCTTATTTTCCATGTACCTTAGCATAGTTTCCAGGAGGATCTGCTCCATGATCTTATCAGGAACAGAGGTGAGACTGACTGGCCTGTGGTTCCCTTCTTTTTCCCCCTGTTTTAATAATGGGGGTTATGTTTCCCCTTCTCCAGTCAGTGGGAACTTCACTGGACTGCCACTGCACCAACCCAGCAGCTCCTGTGGAAGCAGCATGTGTTTGCATGGAAGAAATTCAGCCACTGCCTAACTGGCACCACTACTCCATCCACTTGTTTCTAAGAAGATGAAAATGCTTATAAAGGATAAGGAGGGGTTGGTGCAAGCCATCTGCATGAGAGCAAGTTTCACCCGTTACCTTATTGCAGCACATCCTTGTGCAACAAAGCTACTGAAGTGCTACCTCCTTGTTACATATATAAATATATACACACACCTCACTCATCACTGCGGTTACCTGAGGGCAAGCCTGCTGTTCTCCAGAAGCATAAGCAGTCTTACATGGGAGCAAGTAAAGTTGTGCACAGGGAACCTGCGCTCCAGCCCAGAGGTCTTAAAATCCAGTTAGGGTGGCTGCAGTGCATGGAAAGGGAGGAGAGTGCCCTTCAAGGCAGTCCTTCTTACCTCCACAGTCCTCTTTGCCTTTTCTTTCATAATAAATACAACAAAATTAGGGAACCTGCAGAAATATGCATTGATTCAAATTCAGGCTCACCACTTTATCAGTATCCCTTTACTCTGTCACTGTACAAACTGAATTCCTAAATGAACGAAAGATCTCCTGATGCTGCACTCAACAAGCTTTCTCTTGCTAACAGCTGCCTCTGAATTGTAATCTTCATCAGAAGCAGCACACTAAAGATCTAACCAAATCCTCGGATCTTCCTAGAAAGATCTGGGAACATAAGAACCAATTAAACTATCATGTCAGCCAGCCAAGTGCAATGGCATTGCCAGACATTACAGAAGAGGACCACCATACAGCAAACCCAATCTAGTTTTTATCTGGATATCCAAGCTCTTTAAATCCGAGAAGCAAAGCAGAGATGCAGCTTGTTCTGCAACAATTTAATCATGACAACAGCAAATTTCTTTTCCACTGTTTCTAGTGCATAATTTTTATGTGCAATACCTGAAACCCAAGAGACTGACTGATGTTTAAATCCTTTTAAATGGATATGACAACATTATCCTGTCCCTTAATTGGAAGCAGGTCATTAATCACTGGCTATGACAGAAAAGGATACAACTTTACTCTGGCTGAGCTTCCAGGTTTTCAAGAAGTATTGCAAAAAAATCACACTCCTACATATGAAATGTAATTTCTGAAGACTAGCTCCTAACCACATGATGAATCCCCAAAGCTGGCAGCAGTAATTCAAAAAAAACAACTCTAAAAACTGATAGCAACAGGCTGAGCCAGTGGCACGAGCCATGTTTACTAATTTTATATTCAGCCCATCTAGACTCCTACAAAATTACCAATCACCACAGCACTTAAGCTTTGCCACAGAATAAGACAAGATAAAACAGATGAATGGACTAAATCTGGAGTCAGAGCCTGTCGTCAGCTCCATAAATTCTGGTCATGGGGGAAACCCAGAGAGCTGCTGTCAGCCTGCGGGATCACGATGCTGCTTCTCCATCCAGCAGCTGGTGCCTGTGAACAGCTGCCAACAGATAGAAGGCACCTTCTGGAACCGCTTCTCTTGCCCCAGCGAGGGTCACACAGGAATGCAGGCACTGGGGCTCTCCCCTTGCCCCTGGGAAAACCCAGCGGAGATATGACAATGCTCCTCTTTGAAGCATAAGAGAATTTATGCGTGGTCCATTATTTGAACTGAGTAATTAGTTTAGTCTCACTCTTTCCCCAGGTATTACATTAGTCAGCTACCTGTTGCCTTTGTGAGCCTTTTAGTGCTGTAAAGGAGGAAAGGAAAAATACTTGTTAGCAGCATGAAAATGTGATTATAAACCAGCTCAAACTGGCAGGAGACTGAAGGAAGGAATGTAAAAGAAAAAAAGTAACTGAACAGACTTACTGATTTACTGATTCTGATACCAATTTACAGATTACTTCTTTTCCTTTAAGCGTAATTTTAGTTACGTTAAACATTTATAGGAAAATAATATTTACAATAAAGTATCATTAAAAGGATGCCATCCAGAGGGACCTTGGCAGGCTGGAGAGGTGGGCCAGTGTGAACCACATGAAGTTCAACAAGGCCAAGTGCAAGGTCCTGCACATGAGTCAGGGCAATCCCAAGCACAGATACAGCCTGGGTGGAGAATGGATTGTGAGCAGCCTTGAGGAGAAGGACCTGGGGGTGTTGTTTGATGAGAAGGTCAATATAAGTCAACAGTGTGCGCTTGCAGCGCAGAAAGCAAACGGTATCCTGGGCTGCATCCAAAGAAGCGTGACCAGCAAGTTGAGGAAGGGGATTCTGCCGCTCTACTTCACTCTCATGAGACCCCACCTGGAGTACTGTGTCCAGTTCTGGAGTCCCCAACTTAAGAAGGACATGGAGCTGTTGGAGCAAGTCCAGAGGAGAGCCACAAAGATGNCAGAGGGCTGGAGTGCCTCTCCTATGAAGACAAGCTGAGAGAGTTGGGGTTGTTCAGCCTGGAGAACGCTCTGGTGAGACCTTAGAGAAGCCTTCCAGTACCTGAAGGGGCCTACAGGAAAGCTGGAGAGGGACTTTTTACAAAAGTGTATAGTGATAGGACAAGGGAAAATGGGTTCTAACTAAAGGAAGGTAGATTTAGACTGGATATTAGGAAGGAGTTCTTTCCTGTGAGGGTGGTGAGACACTGGCACAGGTTGCCCAGGGAACTTGTGCCTGCCCCTTCCCTGGCAGTACACAAGGCCAGGCTGGATGGGGCAGCAATCAGCAGTCTGATCCAGTGGGAGGTGTCCCTGCCCATGGCAGAGGGGTTGGAACTAGATGATCTTTAAGGTCCCTTACAACCCAAACCATTCTATGAATATTTGAATGTATGTAATGGGTGACAAGTACAGGACTATAAACATAAACCAAAATCCCACTAACATTTCCATCAGATGTTACATTACTGTTGTCTTTAGAAATTAGTTAGTTGGTAACACTGATGCTTTGGGCATCTTCAAAGCATTCAAAAAAATCTGAGAAAGGTTTTTTAAATAGTAACTAGCACTAGTAACTATTTGTAAATAGACATCTGCTTTAATCTGTGAGCATTTGCACATACTAGTATACAAGTTGGACAAGTGTAACATAGCTTATACTTAAAAAGTAGTTTCATAGTTAACATGGTCAAACTAAATTAAACTTAAATCCTCTTAGCTTCGGTATCTAAAAAGGCTTCCTGGAGAAAAGGCATTCACGTAAGTTTATAGTGAGAAAGAAAAACCCAATGAATGACCTTTTCCAAACTCTCGTTCATTACCAGTTACCAGCAAATCCTGAAAAAATGCTTTCATCTGCAGTAAACTTAAAACTGAAACAGAAGCAACATGTGCTGTGCACTGAAACTTTTTACAAGACCAAATTCAGATACTCAGACACAAAAGCAACACACTAGGGATGTTTGCAAAATCATGACTATGGAAGTGAAAATACACTTTTGCATATCAGTTTCATTATAAGTAGTCCTCCATGTTTGTCTAATCTGCAACTAATGCTGTCTAACAGAAAGTGGTTGCTACATCTTTGTTATTGGCATTCGTCATGTATTTACTGTCTGTCACAGAGTAATTCTCAGACCCAGAATCAGGGTTCGCTTACTGTAAGATTTTTCTTTTTCCAGAAAACTTAAAATATATTTTTTTCTTTTAGTCTTATTTGGCAGAAAAAGAAGTGGGGGTTATTTTTTTTTTAAAAAAAAGAGCAGATTATTTAAAAAAAAAAATTAAAAAAATCACTCTGCAACCTGGAAATTTTAAAAAGATCACTTGCTTGTATAAATGTATCAAAGTATGCCTGTATCTAAATTGAGAAATCACAATCAGCAAGCTAGTACCCACTTAAAAACTATGTTTTTCAACACAGGTATTACAATTCAGTTTAGGAGAAACTGATATGGGTTAGCACCTCTGAAAATCAGAACAGTTAAACACAGGCATCTAATTATGCCTTAAGATCCTGCCTTTGGTGATCCAAATTGGTAAACTACTTCCCAAAATTGATTTTTTTCTGTTCAAGTAAGCATCACGCAGGAAAACACAACAATAGAGCCACAGTCCACTGACATTAGCCAATATTAACAGTGCATGGTATAGAAAATCGCAAATAGGTCTCCAAAAATGAAAGACATTTTAGTTGATTTTCCAAATTTAAGGTGCTTCTTATTTGTTTTCTAGTTTTGGAGCCCCTGAAGGCTTTACTGGGTTTCTACAGGTGTATGAGGATAAGACACTTCCTGTCCTTTTAAAAGGAAGCTGGGATTCTCTTGTTCATACCCAACTCCAGAAGCTGGTAATTTAAGAAAACAACAAGTACTATAAGATTCATAACAACATAATGACAATTGACAATACTTTTAAATAATGTGTCCTTTCGAAACCAGGTTTATTTACAAACTACGCCTATGGGTGCATCACAGATCTAACCACCAGTTACTTCATGTGCCATGCCTCCAGGCACTTGCAAATCTGCTTATCACAGGGATGGCTGGGAAATGGGACATCATCTGGATACTACTGTCATCCTGGTGTAAGTTTGACAGCCAGGCATCATGGATGGCCTCCTACAGAGCCAGCCTAGAGTACATTTTCAACGTTTTGGGGGTTACACTTACTGCCACAACATGCAAGGTCTCACCCGGAGATTGTGGAGAGTACACCGTACCTAATGCTTCAAGCAAGTTAAAGAAGAGAGAAGGCTCTTCTGTGTATCTGCGTCATCCCACTTTCAGTCATCCAAAGCTCTGTGCTGGCATGTCATAGGTTACTGCTAATTGAGCACGAGGGGCATCTAAACAAAATAAATACCCTGGGATTGGGATGTGCTAATGCGAGTCATTACCACGGTAAGGGGATTCCACACAGACGCAATCAACCCTTCAGACTGTCAACTCACTGCACATAGAGGGATTGGAGATAAGACTCACTCCACGGCCCACTTCAGGCATTTAGGACACACAATAGTGTTTCCTCCCTAGATTTTTTTCCTCTACTATGGCAGCCTTTGCATGACAGGCAAAAGCTATTACCCGCTGCAGAGCTCAATTCTTATGCCACCTGTTATGTCTTGCGTACATTCATGTAAATAAGGAAAAGTAACACTGACAAAAATGCTGTTACATACAAAAAAAAAGGGGAGGTATAAATAAAGGAAGTAGCTGAGAGTCTGGAAAAAAACACAATCAATTTGCAGGCTAGTTCTTAAAGAAACCCAGAGAAAGGGAAAGAGAGAAACATGGTGAGAAACCATGTTCTGTACCAACAATGTTCCTTTTCCTGATTTTCTTATCTGATCTTACAGGACATAATCTTGTGGTAGAAAACTGGCTACTCTTGAATATTCATTGCTGTACTGAAGCCTATGTGCTCAGCCTTGAGAAAGTTTTTCCACTTTCTCTGGACACTAAAATTATATAATTTACCTGCAAGCCTCACAGATGTTGCAGTTTGCAGTTATATCACAATAGGAGGTGCTGTATAAATGTTTTAATAATCAGGAATAAAATTATTCTTTAGAACAACCTGTTAATATACCTAAAATTAAAATTCTCTTGCACTAAATTTTCTCACATTATTATATGGGCTTGCTGGTTTACATTCAGGATTGTTCACATTATGGTTAATGGCACTGATTTACTTTTTAAAAACTATTTATTTTAAAAAGTAATTAAAAAAATCAAAACCCAAACACTAAAAAATATCACAGATTTCTATAAAAGGGTGGCAGATTTCCTAAAAGGGGGGAAAAGTTTCACTTAGCAATTGAGTATGACCTGCAAAACCAAACAGCAGCTACCCCTTTCCCATACAGTAGTAACAGGCTCTTCCTAAATACTACGACAGAAAGCAGTAAGTAGCAATAAAGTGCTTTAGAAATGTACATCCATAGCAGATCAAGCAGACTGAGGCAATACATTACTGCAATATAAAAATTTCAGTTCTGATGTAAAGCTTGGCATCATTCTTACTGACCTTCAGATTAACTACGACAAGTAAGCTTACTGTGTACCCCGCATCGATTCCTTGTCTGCATTATCTTACGCTGGAAACAAGATGAAAAACTTTTTCCGAAACACATTTTCCTTTGCATTTGAATAAACACATGTGAAGAATGTTTATCCTGTAATCTACAGCAAACAACTCCTTAACTAGTTCAAACAAATACAAACAAAACAGTATCAGATGTAGCACCTCAGTGTTTACCTAAAGATGCAAAGGAGTTTTCACATTTTATTTTAAAGACAGATCATCTTTAGGAAAAATCTGAATATACTTGGCAAAACTTAAGACACATTGACTCTCAATTAATTTTATCTCATTCTAAACTCAGCTTGTCCTCATTATTCATAAAATACATTGCACATCCTGTCAGTTTTAGGCAGGTAATAAATACTTGAAGAAAGTCCAGAATCTTGTGAAAGAGTGATTATATAGACACCACAAGTCAGGGAATCGACAGGTGTTCAAACTTGTTAGCAATGAAAGATCAGGTCCTACGTGCTAGTTTGATCTTACTCCCTTTGAAAACAATGTCACTAGATTCAAATAGTGCTAAAACAGACCCTGAAACTCTTGATGTCGTAACTTGCCGGTCCGTGCACCATATGCCCTGAACCATGAGATCTTTCAACTGGCAATAAACACTGAAAACACAGCCCTGAGAACAGGGCAGTGCCAGGCAGGTAACTTTAAACTGCCAGAAGTCCCTATAGACAAGAAAAGCACAAGCACATTATATTATGGGACTAAAACACACAAAAGTGCAAACACCTCACATCTCACACACAGGATGAGTTCAACAAGGACTAAAAGACAGTCAATAAGAAACAGTTTATATATGTTAAGGGCAGTCAAAGACAGACAGCAGGATTTTAAAATGGCATGAGCCAAGTCAAAACCACTTACTATTTTCTGACTCTAAAAAAGTCCTAATTGCAACTGCTTAAAAAGTGCTAAAACACAGAATACCAGCTGCTTTCACAGTTACAAAAGAGACAAAAACAGCCTACTAGTTACAACTTTTTCTCTCTCATTGTACCTGTACCTCCCCAAATACTCAAAGAGTATCAGCTGGTGACAAACAGAAACTTAAGTTCTGAAGCAAGACAGCAGGCTCATTAATTCGGCTATAAAGTTAACTCCAGAAGCGCAGCTACGTACTGTCTGCAAACCCGAATCACGAAGGGACATGAACTGATGAATGGAGCAGGTGGGAACTCCGCTCCCAGCTGCAGCAGGAGGCGAGCGGAGCTGTGCTGGCAGCGGACAGCCCCGGCGGGCAGGCACCCCCGGCCGGAGGGGCGGGCGGCGCGGCTCGGAACACGCCTCGCGACCCGGGTGTCTGTCGTGACGGCATCTCGCGCTCTTTCGTAACCGATGGCGTTGCGGAGCTGTCAGCATCACGGCCCGCACGCGGCACCCGCCGGCAGCTCCCTGCCACCGACCCCCGCCCCTTCCCACGCTGCTCCGGCACCGCGCTCCAGGGGCGAGCCCTAGCCCCC
>VZRW01005240.1:964-17722 GCA_013398125.1 Aegotheles bennettii
TCTCCCAGCTATTGGACTGGAATCTTCAGCCCCAGATCTCCCCTACTCATCTCCCTCTCACTGCTCTTCTAACTTCCCTTGCACAGATGTGAATGAGGAGGAGGGGGAGCCGAGGGTACCAGCATCTCTGCATCTTCAACTTTTTCATTCACTATTACCAACTTATAGCAATCTTTCTTATTGCCAGCTTTCGCATTCTGCATATATAATACCACACTTTTTTTGAATTACTGGAATTCCATGAAAACTTGTAAATGCATCCACATACATCACTTCATCCCATTTCTTCTCCCTGCAAAAATATTAGTCATAATTTTTTTTTAGTTTTTTGTTTTTGTTTTTTTTTCAAAGTACCATTTACAATCAAAGTCTCCTGGGCAACCAAGACCACCAGTTTGTTTCCAGTGTCGCAAAATGCAACCCAATGGGGACTTTTTCAAGATTCCCCCTTTGGAGGCAGTGGTACCCATGATCCTGACCTCCATCCAAATACAATGTCTGGACAACCAAGCAAACTACTATCCATTGCACAGGACGTCTTCTGAGACTACTGTGGACAAACAAACAAATTTTAAAGAATGCCTTATCGATATCCCGAGTCGGCCTGGGGATCTGTGGTTCCTTGTCAGGAGGTTCCCGATGCTGGCATGAAGGTCCCAGGGGTTCCCTGGATCCGTGGGAAACACAGCAGAGGGTCCCTGTTCAGATGCCAAAATGTTACCATAAAAGCCAGTCGAAGAAGTCTCCGAGACGTGTTTTGGAGTTCAGAAAGCAGGCATTCTTTATTGCAGCACTGGGCGCACATGTGAAGAGCTTCGCAAAGATGAGTGCGCCCGTTCAACATCACACAGGTTATATAGCATTCAAGTTATACCATTAACATCAACATATTCATAACTTTTCCCAGGATCATCATACATATGTTAATGTATGCTAATATGCTTCACACACACGCCATGAAAGGAGTTGGTGCTCTTTCAGGGGTCTCTAGTGGCAATCCGTAGTCTCCCTCACCATGTCTGCTGGTTGACTTCAGGGTCCATGCATGCTCATAGAGGTCTTTTAGGGGGATTTGTGCAGCTGTGTGGGGCTGGAGCTGGTTTGTTCTAATCTGCAACTTTGTCCTTATCTTCAAGCTTCCCTTCTTCCCACAGAAGCCTCACAGCTGCACATTCTGAGAGGTTATGCTGACCTAATAGGTGTCAGTAAGGCCTAGATAACAAATACTAGTAAAACAGAAATTAGACATCTCTGCCTACAGTACATTGTTTTTGCTGTGACAGGTACAGCCTTACTGCAAGGACAGATCAGGGATAAGAACAGAAACAAACTGTTCCAAATAATCCTGATTTTCTTAGCTGCTTCTTTGGCGCTGCTATGCCTTACCTTTTCCAGACAGTCTTATGCCCCTTCTACAGCTACAACAACCTTACCTTAGATCCAGCACATTTCGGATGCTGCCTTTGGAAAAGGCTACACCTGGCTTTGGCTAGCAGCTTGGTGCTCTGTGGCAGACGGCCCCATGCCAGGCATGTCACACAGCGAGAGCTGAGACACCCCCAGAGGCACCAACTGCTATGGAAGTGGGAGACCTCTGTTCATTTCCCCATTCATCTGACTGGGAACTGTTCAGCGTTGATGTATTTAAATTGGTGACAGCCTAGTTTTCCTTCCTAAAGGAGACACTCCAAAAGCTGCTGCGGCACATAGTTACTGTGTGGTTTCTTAAGGCTGAGGTCTTTTGCTTAACTTTCATGAAAAACATTTGTTATCAAAATGTGTTTTATTCTTAACAGGGTAGTTAGAAAGCTATGGGTATACCCGATCAACAGTTTCATTTTCCCTTGCAGTCACAGAAAGTCATTTCATCTTGCTTCTTCTGTCATTGGTCAGAGGCGAGCAAATTTTATTTCAAGGTTTGTGAAAAACTGATTTGTTATAAAGAGAGACATTTCCGACTTAAGAAAAACATCTGCTAAAATGAGCAAGAGGTCCAATGTGAAATATATTTCGAATCAGGTTCAGCACAAAAACTGGTTAACTGAATTACGAAAATTTAAATCTTTTTTTTTATGCCAGGTAGAGCAGATGGTGTTAAAATTCCTCTTCAGCTTGTCTGGACCGAGAGCGTTTCAGTTCCAGCAGTCTCTCCACAGTGTCTGCAATTGTACGCTCACCATGCACCTTGTTATCTCGGGTGCGGATGTTAACTGTTCCACTTGCCTTCTCCTTTTCACCAACAACTAGAAACAAACAAGATGCAAAAGAATGAACTTAACATTTAGCAAGTTCTTCCCCCCCTCCTCCCCTTAAAAACTTGGGCATACTAAACAAAAATTCTAAAAAGCTTACCAACCAACATACTGAATCTTTCTTTGCCCTCCTCCCAGTTCCCCCCACTTAGATCTGTATCAGCCAATAGTCTTATTTAATCTCATATAATTTAGTAGTTTTTAGTATGTTATTAACAGCATCTTAGCAAAATATGAGTAAAGAGAAAGTAAACTTAGAAGTCCAGCTTCACTTATTAATCACAAAGCCAAATTTTACTCCACAGGCAAGGATTAGAAAGACAACTTGACTGTAAACAACCAACAGCTATTTGTTTTCTTTAGAGAGACAGCAAGACAGTTTACTGAAAAATCCCAGAGTTATTTTACTTAAACAGATACCAAGATAACATATGTATGTCTCATTACTAAAACAGATTTTATATAATATACTTGGAGGTTGCTACAGGAGATTTTATTTCTCTGGTACCCAATCTACATTCAGTGGGAGAACTCTTTGAAACCACCTCTGAACAACAATTAGGTGACATTTTTTCCCTGATAGGCTGATAATTTGTCTGTGATCTTGAACATAAAATGTGGCTGTGTCTTATCTGTGCCATATGCTTAAAGTTTTCATGAACAAAGAACTTTATTCATGATTTTATCAATTACTCTGAGTGTAGAGTTTCTCTGATAAAGGCTCTTCTACTCTAGTGGATCCTAGATAGTTTTAGGATCACTGATAGAGCAACAATTCACATGACATGACTAACATGGCGCTTCACATCACATACTTCAGGGTCGGTCTCTATTTGTCTCTGCATCACTTGAAACAAGAGCACAAATCACTGGGGGGGTGGGAGGTGGGAAAAAATCACATAACAATCTGACTGCCAACGGGCAAGAGATTTCATTTATGTTTCCACATTGCTAACCAGGAGACAGTGAAGAGCTTTTTCTAAAGCAGCAGTAATGCCTTGGTACACAGTGATCACCTTTCAGTGACAGCTACGCGAGCCAGGAATGCCCATCATGCAAGCAGGACAGGCTCTCTAGAATGGAGATTCTTAGAAGCAAAGTGACCTAAAACACTGACTACCACTCTCTGACTTGTTCACAGAAAAAAGATCAAATCTTATAACCTATGCAAGAAAGTCAACCAAGATAAGGTAACAAATGCACTTTATGTTACCCAGAATGAAGTTGTACTGTGCAAGCTGAGCATTTCTGATCTTCTTGTTCAGTGTGCACCCAGGATCTACATCAACATCTGCCATTAATCCAGCGTTGTGGAAGTGCTGCCTGACCTAGAAGAAAAAGTATTTAAGCTGTCACTATAGGATATTAATGACAATGAGCTATTTATGACTTGTAGACCTAGACCAGTCAAGCTTATCTGACCCATAAACCAAAGGCACTGTCATTAGCTCAGGGGCTGGAGATGAGCCCAGTTCAAGAAATTAAAACAGGTCAGCTATCATGCAAGTACACATGCAGTAAATAACTAAGTAGTCATGTGAATATCTAATGTTTTGGGTTGAACAGTGATCTGATATTGTGAGAGGCAGCAGGATGGTGGAGCTTTCTGATTAGAAGATTTTTTATTATTAATTGCAGACTATTTTATTTATGTATACTGCGCTTGAAAGAAATACAGGAGAAGGTCTTCTGGATGCCAAATACGCAAAGACCCATCTTCATCTTTCTTACTGCTTTTGCAAGATGCACATGGCTATGGGAGACTAGAACCTGAAGGGTAAGATGGCTTTTGAGCTATTGGAAAAATGAAATTTTCCAAAAATAAAAGCTTCAAAAGGATCAGCTTTGTTGCTTAGATACCCAAAATCTATTTCAGGTCCTCTTTAAGATACATCTATGACTTCAGCAGCTAATTGTTACTGCAATATAAAAATGATACAATGTAAAACACAAAGACTCATTTATCTGGGTAGATACTATTAATCAGTAATAGCTGAGTATGCCAACTAAATACAACATACTGAAAAAAAACCAAACTAAACCATATACTTCACCTTTTCAGCATACTCATCACATGTTGGTCCCACTGGTACCACCATTACCTGCTGTGGGGACAGCCAGAGTGGCCTTCAACAAACAAATAAAACAAGTTTATACAGCTTTCAGTATTTTTTTAGTATGAAAAATACTATTAACAGATAGGACTAAAATCTACATACGATATTCATAAAGCCAGCTGCTTAGATTGGGCTCAGAGGCAATGACAGGCTTATACTCATTACAAGTTATCTCCCAAAAAGAACTAAAAGAATTGCAGGGTGGACACAAGTACTTTTGACCTGAAGATTCAAGTTTGTTCTAGAACAGAAAACAAATCAGAATTGAGTTGTTGAGCTTATTACTAACTAACCACGAGAAAACATTTACTTTCGAGTCTTGTTACAACCAAAGGAGTCATCCCCATCAGATATTATAATGCAGCAGGTAATAGAGGTGACCTACACAAAAGACTTGTTGCAAGGAAGTCCAGCTGCAAAAGCAAAGTTCAGAGATACATACGTTGGGCAGACAAGCTGTATGCTGCACCTGCATGAGTGATACTATGTAGAGGCTACCATATCTACAATTATTTCATATTTAAGGAAGGTGGTTAAGAAGAATTTGCCTTGTTGTACAACCTCTGTAGCAAGCAAGTTGAACAAACCCTCTTGATTCTTGCATGCTTGGGGCTAATTTCTCTTCTACATAAAGTGTTTGCTCAAACTGGAAGAATAAATCTACTTTTCAACATTACCATTTTCCTCCATAGTTTTCAGTTAGAATGGCAATCATTCTCTCCACAGATCCCAAGATAGCGCGGTGAATGATAACTGGTCTTGTCTTGTCATTACCATCATGGCTGTGAAGAAAGGTGGTCTTTTTTAAAATGTAAGGTTTTTTCTTGATTTAAACTTATGCCTGTAAGTGACAGGTAAGTTAAATCATATAGCAATTAAAACCATCAGCCTCTGTGCTTACCTGACAAAGGTGAGGTTAAATCTGACTGGCAGCTGGAAGTCGAGCTGGATTGTAGCACACTGGTGGTAGCGGCCAATGGCATCTTTAATCTGAATGTCAATCTTAAAAACAAAAAAGACACAAACTTTTACTACAGATTAAGATACAAGTATGCCCCTCTGGAAGCAAACTCATTGTTTTAAGATGGAAGGTTTCATTCACTGCAGAGAAACTGTATGTGGTTTTAGATATCATACTTCAGCCTACATTAGGACTTAAATGATTTGCAGGTTCTGATGCAAGAAATTTTAGAGCTGAAATCAGGCTGAGCAAGTAGAGAGACATTACTTCAGGGGCTAACTACACTTAATAACATCAGACTGTTTTCTATGAGTTTCAGTCTGGGACTTCCGTGAGCCTTTTCACTAAATGAATTCAGCTGCACTTTAAGTGCAAGATCAGAACTGAACATGTCTTGCTGAAAATGAGATTTCTTCAACCTCTAACTGGCAAACTTACACTCCTTTACTATGCAGTATTTGAATATTTTGTAGCTTATGTTATGAATTCAGGGCAGGAACATGGGAAGAGAATCCTACTGTTAAATAGTCCACTTGCCAGTTGGGATCATACTAATCAATGACCCAGTTAATAGATCAGAAAAAAAAATCAAAATAGTTTAAAGGTAGGCTAGATGTAAAGCTTAATTTAAAATGTAACTTTAACTAATTTCAATTAAAATCAGTGCAAAATGCTACATGTTTGCTCGCCTTACTTTGGCTAGAGTCTGTTAGGAGCAAGTATAAGGTTAATAAAGGTTAACAAAGGTTCCTGTAGATATCTGTCTGCTTTCAAATCACCTGAGGAAATTACTAAATCTTGTTTGCATTTCATATTATGAATGACTAGCTGCTATAACACATTTCACCTACAACCCATAAAATGAAATTGATTCAATTAGCACGCAAAGAGAGAAGTCAGAACCAGTTTACTAGATGACTGAATATAGACATAAATGTAGTGTAGGTTTATTAGGGAAAGATTTACAAGTAATTTTGTAAGGCTTTCTGTCCCTAAGCTCAAAGAAATCAGGAAATTTCAGGAAATTTCTAGAAAGCCTTACTTAACCTGTGCAAACTGAAGAGACGGGCTTAAAAAACCCAACAAACCCACAAAAACAACACGAGGTGCTTTTAAAATACCAACTCACCAGCAACTCAATGCAGTCACAAAACTGTGCCAGTAAAAGCAATGTTCTTCAAAAATTGTTTTACCAGTAAGTTTTTGTTTTTTTCATGATTTAGGATTCTCTTATTACCCAAAGTATTATTTCTAATTCAGCAACTGCTGCGGTAATACAGATCTTACAGTGCCACCTTCTGTTCATGTCTCCCACTAAAACAATCAGCTCTGTTTAACCAGCAAAAAACCAGTTTATATATGTAAAATATGTTTAATTAATGAAATTGGTGTTAAAGCTATGTGAAAACCAAGATCACAAAGTATATTTCTCTCCCAAGTATATCAGAGTTTATGTGTGAATAAATACAAAATTTCAGCTGTACAGCATCTTAAAGCAGTATTAGAGAACTAAAAAAATCCCCTCTTCCTAATCCCAGCTCTTAATCTCATCTTGTAACACATCACCAGTTCAGTTTTGTTCTATATCCTCCAGCTAAACCTAAGCAGCACCAATGCTTCAGAAACACAACCTAACCTTGAAAAATTTAGTGATTATGTTACATTGGAAGAGAATGCAGAGGACAAGAAGTGAAAAATAAAAGTTGTCATTACCAAGAAGATCATGAATAAAACCCAAGAGCATCACCATACTATTTTCTCCCCCTGGCTCATAGGGGATGAAAAACATTCTTTACTTATTAACAGCATTTAGTGTCCATCTGTATCTGTTTAATTAACTTAGAGCAGAGTGTTAACTAGCTGGAGACTTTATTCTTGGCTAGTGATCTGCTTGAAGTCATCTGGCAAACATTCTGCACAAATGGATGCCCAACATTTGTCTTTCTAGGGAAAACAACATTGAGCATCATTTTGGTAACACATGAAGACTGAGTTTTTTCTGCTAATCTGCTATGCTGCAAAGAAGAGTATTTGCATATTACTCACACTGCCAAGATTGCAGTAGTATCAACAGAAAGCAAGGAATTGTCTAACTTCTGTCTGCCTCATCCGAACAGAATTAAAAGCCTAACCTAGCTAGAGGTTAGTAACATACTAACCTTAGGTCCATAGAAAGCTCCATCACCAGGGTTCAGCTCCCACTTCTCACCAAAGTCATTGAGGCTATTTTCGAGTTGCTAGAGATAAAGGACACATACACTCAGTGTTTCTCAATAATTTGCTGTCTTCCCATGTTACAGCATCAGGTCAGCCAGTTGCTATAGGTACGTGACACTACTGATTCTCAGTACTCCTCAGTTACTGCTGCAACTCATTTATTTTCTGAAAAAGGAAAGTTTTGGAAGAGCCCCAGCTAAAAAAAAAAAAATTAGTTCAAATTTAAGCAAACTTAATGCATTTATTTTGGAAGAGGCCAAACAAGTGGTGTTAGCTAAGATGCAAGAAATTTTTATGCTAGAGTCAAAGTTTGTAGATAATACTGAGAGGGGGTCCACCCTGATACACCTAATGTTTGTTCCTGCCCTATCTTCTCCCCAGTACTGCACTTACAGGGGCTAACCCCATCCTTTCAATCATGAAAGCAACCTAGCTTTTGTAAGATCACCTTGAGTCTTATCACAGGGATGCCAGAATTGGTTCTCTTCCTCTCTTTTTTTTTTTAATTATAAAAAATACAAGGAGAGAGAGAAGGAGGGAGAGGTCATTTGATTGTGACATGGAGGTTGCTTCTGTATGGAGTAAGCTATTTACGGCAGCCAGATTGAACTGAATGCAGTTATTAAAGTTATATTGCTTATGTCCAGCTGTCACTGTGCTTCCTAGAAGGCAGTATGTTCTTACAGGACTTCCAGACGCATATTACTTCCATACAAAAAGTTAATAAAACTACTGTTTACCTTTTCAGCTTGATTCCACACTTCAATATCTCCCAGGTACTTTTCAGGACGAGTGGAGAGATTCAGTTTAAAGGAAAATCCAAAGACATCATAAACAGCACGCAAGAACTGCAGACAACTCTTTATCTCCTCTTCAATCTTAATGAGAATAGAAATATAGTCTCACATCTGGAAAAATCAGCTAACCCGATTTTAATGCCCAATTTCATTTAACAGTAGCCCATACCTGCTCCATAGCACAGAATATGTGAGCATCGTCCTGCTGGAACCGACGTACTCGAGTGAGTCCTGTAAGAGCTCCTGACAGTTCATTGCGATGCAGAACACCAAAATCAGCCAATCGTAATGGCAGCTCACGCCATGATCTTGGACGATGATCAAACATAAGGCTGCAGGAAAAGTCCATTACTTGAAGCTCATCCATAATCAAAATTCTGCAAAGAATGGCCAACGAGAAGCGGCCAGTACCTACACAAATGCCCATAATGCCTTGATGTAATCAGAACACTCATTCACATCTAGTTTTGTCAGGAAAACAAATGCAGATATCCTTTCCTATCTGGTAGGCTTCCTCTACCTCACTGAGAGAAGGTAAAACAGCTCCTAAAACAGAGCATTAAAACCTGAATTGACCAATTGACCAATTGTCAACCAAACTGACAATGCCTCAGTATCTATTTTAGATATCCAGGTTTTGTAGTACCAAGGTAAGCTTCGGGTCTAAAACACAGTCACTGTAACGATGGAAAAATGATCTCTCTTGGTGTCTCAAGTAAAGAGAGCATGCAGACAACAAGACTCATAATTACGTCACTCCTGATAGCATGTCACATCTGGATACCCGAAGACAACCATCTTTGCAATTAAGCAGGCAAAAGAAACAAGGGTATTTTTTGTGTTTTGTTTTGAAAAAGTATCATCATCCGTATCATATTTGATAAACTGGATTTGCTATGTATTTACCAGTGTCCTGGGCAGTTCATAGGCTTCAGAGCAAAGACTTCTTTCTCCACTTCAAAGGAAAACATGTTGTCACTATAATGCTGCCAGTGTCCTGAAGTCACCCACAGTTTGCTGTTGAAAACATTCGGAGTGACAACCTCCTGGAATCCACGTTTTCGATACTCACTCTAAAACAACAGACACAGTATATAAAATAAGTAACAAAGCAAATTAAAGTAATGGTACCCAGCGTTCAATCTGCAGTCATAAAAATACACAAATGCTGCCCTAGAGAAGTCCATCTCAAAAAGCAGAGGAGGAGAGAAGACGGAGACAAAAAGTCAAGTTGGACATGCCAGGATACATCCCTTGCACCAGCACCACCCTTCCCCCATACAATTCCTCTGTAGTAAGCAAGAAGAACAAGTCTCCTCCCTGCAAGCAAAGTAGCAGTCTCTAATTATTCAATGACACTTGATAGTACACTGCAGCCCAAATATACGCTAATAAGACAGACTTTAAATATTACAACAGGAAGATCAGGATTTTTTTTTCTACACATAATTTTGTAACAAATAGTTCTACAAGGCCAAATCTAATAAGTTTACCAAAACAAATCAATATGCCTCCGTGGAACAGATGTATTGTGAGATTAGCTGTGCTATTATCACTGCTTTAACTGCAGGTATGAAGTATTGATAAAAACTTAGCAGAGATTGTGACAAGACCAATTCAAAGAAACCAGGTTTCTTTAGTTCCGTGGCTTACAGAACTAAGAGATTTAACTAACTTTAAATAAAGAGCTGTTAATACTATTATATGTAGCATGCTGTTATGTATTTTTCTAAAATTAAGCAATTTCTTCTATAAGAGGATTTCCAAAAGACATTACTTACCCGGATGAATTCAATTAAAGTGTTATAAATGTAAGCTCCTTTTGGCAAGAAAAAACAGCTACCAGGGCTGAGCTCATGAAAGAAAAACAGTTCTTGGTCCTGCAGAAAAACAATACTTGAAAAACTTAGTATTTTTACACCATTTTTTGATTTAACGTTCACAAATTAATTACTACTGACTGGGTAACACTCATCAAAGCTTAAAAAAACTAGATCAAATGCATTTTCACTAGTATTTATGTCTCCGTCAGTACTTACTGGGGAAGCAGATTGTTCAGTTTCCTGTTTCATTACTGATGCTCCAAAACTTCACATTTATATGCAACTCCTAACTCTGTCCCCAGAGCTCCCTTTGTATATTGCCACGTAATGTTTAGTTCTGCTTTTGCAGCTCCCTAATTATCTGCACATCAACTGAATGTGTGAACTGTAGTTGGCTAATGTAACAAACTGTGCACATGCTTTAGGCCTGCATATAGTGAATTCTTCTGTGTATTTTCCTGATATCCTAGCAGCAGATCTCCTGACAGTGTTCAGGACTATCAATTATCTGACAGTTTCCATCTAAAAAACAAAACAAAAAACCTACCAACCAAAAAAAAAAAATAAATACAAATGTCTTATGGATTCTGAAATCACACAGAAGAAAAGAACTGTGAGTGAACAGGCTGCAGCAAACTGTATAGGGATGAACACTGCCTGCTGGCTAAAGTGTTCATGTTCTGTTCTGACTGATCTGTAGAATAATGATGTCATTGTCTTTATAACAGTGAAAATTCTAAAGAGAAGTTATTTAGGACTTTTGATGGTCTTCATGAGAAAATAACCTGACCTAGCAACTTGACTGAAAATCTTGGTTACGGCTGCAAGTACGCCCTGTCTTTGAGATGCTTCTAGTTAAATCCACGCAATGTTTGTGAAATACATTACCAGAAAAACTGTCTCACCCGCCCGATTTTTCTGTGATCTCTGCTTTTAGCCTCCTCCTGGAATTTCTCCCATTCCTTCAGCATTTTTGCATCTGGGAATGAAATTCCATAGATCCGCTGGAGGGATTCCATGTCAGCCTTGCCTTCCCAATAGGTAGAAGAATTCTGCATGCAAAAAATAAATGAAACATTGAAGAAAAGGAGGAGTTTCCACATTTTACTACTCCTGCCTGCTATGTAAAGGCATGCAATTATTAATAAATCACTGTATGTGATTAATCTGTTTAATGTAAAACAACTAAGGCATAAGGAGACTTTTAACTTTAAATTCAGAGCATTGGTTAGAATACAGAAAAAACAGGTGAACAGAATATGTAAAAATGGTTTCAAGCTCTCTATTTTTCTAAGCCTATTTGCTCTCTTTGTAGCCATCCTACTCCAACTTTCTATTCACACTCAGCTATAATCATCAGCTGAGCGAAAACTATAAACTCTAATTCAAACAGTTCAACCAAGCCTTAAGCCACACATGTTCCTATCTGTGCTGGAAGTGCAGACCCTTGCCACCTAGTTGGGCTTCACACCATTTGAGTAACACTCTAGCACACAACCCTTTCCCAGCTGGTTACCCTGAGGTTTAGGCCAGGTTATCCACCTCATGGTACATTCTTGGATAAGCCACTGCTGTATTGCCCAAAGACAGCAACACTTTTTCAGTGGAAACGTCAAATGCAGGTTCAGCACTTACCTTATGAATTTTTATGGTCTTTATCTTGCCAGTATGTCTGACGTGAGGCCCTCTGCATAAATCTATCAAGGGACCACACCTAAGAATAGGAAAACGCTCATTTGGTATATTTCATCCTAGAAAAATATATCCAGTAATATTATGATGCATGCATAATTACCTGTACACTGTTGTAGTTGGAGTATTGACCTTCTCATTCAGGATGCGACACTTGAATTTATTATACTGAGAATAAAAGCAGCACACGTATTTGTTAACTCCTTGTTAAGTAGGAGAATTGGTCAGCAGTTTAAATTATTTGCAAACCTGACGCTATGCTGCATCAAAAGAGGATTATAAAAGACAGAGAGACAGACAGAAAGATAGTCAAGTAGTGGAGCAGACTGCCCAGAGAGCAGATTGTGCAGCCTCTGTCCTTAGAGGTTTTGAAGGCCCAACAGGACAAGCCCTCAGAAACCCAGTCTAACTTGAGTCTTGGCCCCATGGCCTCCACATGAGATTGGACTGGACACCTACAGAGGTACCTTCCAGCCTGAATGACACTATGATTCTCCTGATGTCCTCACAGTGAAAAATGAGTAATGTCTGTCCTGGGAATGCCAGAAAATTATTTGCAGCTAGGTAACAGAGAAAGGGTCAGCTTTTAGTATTGTTTGGACCCTTTCAGAACTCCTCACTCTAAAAATTGTTTTATGAAACTTTCCAAATGCATCATAACATGCAGTTGTAAGATCACCTCAGCATTTTCCTAACAGCCAATATAATAAGGGCATGCAACATAATTGCACATAATATACTGCAAATTTACATCTGTGGGAAATAAATGAAGAATGTGGTGTCCAAGATTTTGCCAAGGTCACCCAAGGGAAGAATGACAATTCTTACAATTGCACAAAATCTAATTCCCGAGGACCTGAGAATTACACCTTTACTCATTTTTTTGTTAAGTATCACAAGTCAGGGTATAAGAACACACCACCTTAAAAAGCTAATTTGATAGACATCACCTTAAAAAGCTAATTGGATAGACCTTCCTCTACCACTAACAGAACATGCAGCTGAAGTTACAAATACTTAAAGAATAACTGCATGATGCTAGAAACAACCTTCTACAACAGTATACCTTAAACATTTCAAGTAGTGTTTCCTTCTTAACTTCCAGTCTTTCAAAGGCTTGTTTTTCCTTCATTATCTTTTTGCATAACGTCTCCAAAGCAGAGAAGTCATTACTTGATACACCCCTAAAATAAACACACACATGCAAAAGTGAATCATTCTTGCTTTCACTTGCAATTTCTGATCCAGCTGCAAGGCATTAGCTTGTGGATTGGACTAATTGCAGTAATGCAGATGACTTTGTTCTGGGAACAAGCAGGTAACAGAAATTTTCCTGTGACTGCCACCCCTCCACTGCTAAAGAAGAAAAATACAAAACCTACCCTTCCTCAAGGAACATGTCGTAATAAAATCCATTTTCTATTGGTGGGCCATAGCACAAACAACCACCGTAGATTCGCTCCATAGCTTCACCCATTATGTGAGCACTTGAGTGCCAGTATACCTAACAGACGGAAAAAAAGAGGGGATCAGCCTGAATATGCACAATGCATTTCTGAGTATTTTATTTAAAAACTTTTCTGAAACACTTGCTTTTAAGGATACTTGATGCAGATCCCACATTAGAGCAGTCTGCAGAACAAAGTGACCCGCCCAGCAGCACTCTCATCTGAAACACCAGTATTTCCAAAAGGTAACACTGGGAAATTGTTTACAGCTTGTAGCAAATTCTTATTTCCAACTACTGTTGAAATTACTAAATTATTGTGAAGTCAGGAAACTAATCCAGAAACTTTTTTTTCCTACGAGCTTCAATCAATCAGCTCTGCTTAAAGACCAAAAGGTACATTTTGAACATAAGGCTGTGGTCCTAATCCAAAGATTTTATTCATAGGAAGTTCTGACAAATTAAAACCAAACCTACAGGACTTCAGCCTGCTTTTATTTCCACAGACCAGAAAACATAAATCTCACAGAAGCAATCATTTAGCAACATGAAAACTCTTAAGTTTGAATGCAAAGCTTCTGTGATGAGTCTGACTGAGAGCTTCTTGTACTGAACAATTTCTTCTGAAGGGAGTATTTACAAATTTACTAGATGTCCACATTCATCTGTATGAGTAGCCAACATAAAGTACGTACCTTTGAATGTTTAAAGTAAAAGAGCAGCCTACTCGGTACTTTTATGATTGTACGTAGCCAGTATTTTTGTACACAGTATTGTTTTCAAAGCCAGTGCTGAAGGGGTCACTTTGAAAGACCTACTTTACATTAACATTTGAAGGCTGCAAATCTAAAATTTTAATGAGAACAAACTTGACATAAGCTACAGCAACTGCTAGCAGACTTGGCTACAAACACACAGCAGAATGTACGTTATCTGCAGAACCGCAAGTCCCTTGTAAGGAACTACTAGAAAATGCAGATGTACCTACACAGCAGACCTGTTCCCGTCTCCTCATCTTTTGAGCACAGTAAAGATGCAAGTAATTACTGAAGGCCGAGTTTAATGCAAATCCAAGGGCAAACCAAACAAGTTTTGGTAGAAGATACTCACTGCTTGAGCCTCTTCATCTTCAAACTTAAGCAGCTCCAGGGTACAATCCCCCTCCAAAGGACGGTCTAGATCCCAAACCATCTTGTTCACTTTAGCAATAACGGTGTTGTCAGCTAAGCCCTGGCTACAGAATAAATACACAGTATATAATCTTCTGAAATCAACACATAGAAGTTCCCCCAGTTTTGCCCTCCATGTTCAACAAGATTTTCAGGAGTGCTCAGAGTGGGTACAATGTCATAAATAAATTCCAAATAAATCAGTTTAGCCAGTTTTGAATATTTATGAAAATCCTACTCAAATCTCAGAGATAGGGAAGAAAACTGTGCTGTATACTTGACACTCACACATTCATTAACATATTTGACTTATGAGGCAGCCACCTCCAAGTACTAACCTGACTTCAAGATCCTATTGCAATGAAAAACAGAGCTTCTCTAAAAATTATCAAATACCATTTCTGATGTAGTAACTTCACAGTTTTGGTTCCACTCAACAAAAAAAACCTTTCCTTGAACCCAAATCACAAAAGCAAAGAAGGTTCCAACAACAAGGCACCCAAGCTTGAAAAAGAAAGGCATTTCACCTCTAGAAATCACCCAGTTTTTTAAATTTTAACTGTTACTGTGTCCATCTACTTCACAGTGTTTGAGTAACTCAGAGATGTGCAATGCTCCTTTTGATGAGCACCTCTCACGCAAGTAAAACTGCAGTTAAGTGAAAGATACTCATACTGTTAACTCTCTGAAATCAACTGAAACATCACCCAGCAGTCAGTCACCTTCCCCAGGTGGATGAGAACTGGTTTGCATGTGCTAACATTCAATCTGATAGAGTAAATTTATTAGCAAATTAGTTCTTAATGCAACAACAGTACTTGCAGGGAAAAATACTCGAGTAATTTGTGTCTGAAAGATCTCAATTATATTCTTATTTAACTCTAGAAACTGTATCTTCATAAGGCAAAAAAAATACCCTCCAAAACTAAACCCGTTTACCTCCAGTTTATTATATACAAGATGCCTTTAGAAAATATGAGATAAATTACTAAAAGAGAAATTATACATTACCCACGTCCTCACAGCCACAACCTGCAGACACAGAGCTGTTTGAAAATGATTTAAGTGTATCACAGAATAGAATTGTACCTAATTCCACAAGCGATTTGATAAGGAGTAGTCTTCCAGGATTCAGCATCAACCTGCTTGCCATCGGGTAATGTAACTTTAATGGGTTTACTGTCATTTGCAGCTCTTTCTGCAAGGAGCGCATCATGTTCTGCTTTAAGTTTATTGTACATCTCTAAACGCTCATTGATAAATGCAGGCCAGGGATTCAGCTATATATAATGAATAAAGAAAAAAATCAATAGAGTAACCTGGTATCGTATTATGTCAAAATGCAAACAGAATGGATATACTTTTCACAAGCAGCTGTGCAACCATATCTGTATCTGTATATCTAACAAATAATCATTATTACAGATTAATTATATAGAATAATTATATAGTAATGTTGTAAGGTTTCAGCTTAATGAAAATTACTGCTTTGAAATGTACCACTATACACCTGTTTAATAAACTACACATGTCAGTAAGTTACTACATGGTTTATTAAACAGACGTTTAATACAGCTACACAAGGACAAAGATAAATTTGAAAAGACTGCAGAAGCTCAGCATACAAATATCTTTTTCTTACTAGGTCAAAAACCTGAGGGAACCCCTCTGCTCTGGGCCACCCGGAGAGGAACACGTCATGGAATGAGACCGGGGCTATCAGCTTGGGCATAACCAAGGTTATTCAGGTGTGCAGCTGGCCAGCAGCTGTGCACCTCTGTGCTTACCCATCACGAAGGCAGAGCACCTTAGGCAGGCTTTCCTCACCCCAGGGACCTGCTGCCTGCCTCCGGGGGCAAATGGAGGCGCGGCCGGAGCAGCAGCCATGGAAAGCTGAGCTGCTCCCCCATTACACCCACCTAGCCTGGCACAAACAGCGACGAAGGCACTTAATAGCAAACTTCAGTAAAGTAGGAAGTGGTGGGAAAAGGAGTATCTTGGGGGAAGCAGTAACTGTAACGCCAGGCAGCACATGTCAGGTGGATGAACTCAGCAGAGCACAGGACAGCAACCAGGAGGCCGCATCTACCGACCATGGCCCCTGGGCACCTCACCTCCGTCCTCCCTCCATCGCCGGCCCCTTCCTTCATTTTCTTCTTCCCGCACTCTGCTTTCTTCTCTTCCCCCGCATTCACCTGAGGAGGGCGAGCACCATTTCCTCATTCCCCGGCACCTGCGGCGCTTTAACCCCCCTCCCCTCCGCCTCACGCACCTGGGCACAGA
>VZRW01005241.1:13330-36305 GCA_013398125.1 Aegotheles bennettii
GGGGGGGGGGGGGGGGGGGGGGAGGCAGGCAGGGACAAGGATCCCTTGTCCCCTCTCATCATCACATTCCTGGGAACAAAGGACCAGGCAGGAGCAGGCAGGCAGTGAGCCCTGGCATGCTCCGTTGGCAGGCGTGGGCTTTATGGGAATAACTGGGCACTGCTCATGCAAACCAATGTGCTTTTGGGGTGTCTGTGGCATGCGGCTGGGGCTCAGCACCCCCAGCTCTGGGTGCCACCCCCCACTTACGTCCAGGTAGTTGATGAGGGGCTCGTTGGCCTCCGTGAAGGCAGCACAGAACTCACTGTAGTGGATCATGTCGAGCCTGTGAGCTTTCCAGAAGTGGGAGAGCTGCCCGCGGTCCCGCAGCGACTTCCGTAGGGACCGGTCCCGCTTCAGGGTCACCCTGGGGGAACAAATGTCCTGGTCACTCACCTTGGGACGTGGATGCTGGCAGTGTCATGCAGCCCTCCAAGTCTGCCCTGAGGCTCCTGGTGCCACCAGGGTGCAGGTACAGAGCCTGTGTCCCTGCATCCCTTGCTGCAGCGCTCCCTGGCCGAGGCACAGGGGACTTGATCTGGTTTAGGAGGCAGAAAAGCAAGGACAAAGCTGGCAGGAGAGCCTATACGTCCCAGCACAGGCTTGCTACATGAAGTCCACTGTCTCAGCCTGAGGGTCATTTCCCATCAGACCAGTGGAAAAGGCTGGGAGAGGGGACTTCATGCCAGCATTTGCTGCCCTGTCTGTTTGCACAGTGCTCAGCTGCAGCCAGCAGCTCCTCTGCAGCCCTCGCTGCTGCTGGTGGGGTCTGTCCGGAGGGATGGAGGTGGCCTCAGAGCCGAAGGTCTGATGGGATCAAACCAGAAAAGCCACGCATCCCTCTGTGGTCCCTGCATGGTCCCTGCGTAGTCCCTGCGTGGTCCCTGCGTGGTCCCTGCGTGGTCCTTGCATGGTCCCTGCATGGTCCCTGTGTGGTCCCTATATGGTCCCTGTGTGGTCCCTGCATGGTCCCTGTGTGGTCCCTGTGTGGTCCTGGTGCTGCTGTGCAGCCGCAGTGTGTCCATGCTGAGGGACCTCAGCTCTGCCCGTGCATTGCTGCCACGCTCAGTGCTGGCAGGACCCTGGGAGCAAAACCCCTTTGAGATCCCAGGGAGCTGGGGTGCACCCTGGGGACCCCCTTACCTTTGCAAGCCGCTGGCTGGGGAGAGGCAGAGCATGGTGAGGAGGAGGAGGAGGAGGTTCATGTCCTTGCAGCACTGGTCTTGTCTGGGCTCTGCGGGTGCAGGGGCAGCGCCGTGGAGTTGTTCTTATACCAACGGGCTCACCTCGCCCTCGATAACGCCCCTTTCAATGTCAACACGGGGCTTTGGCAGTGGGAATGAATCACTGGCCACGTCCCAGGCGAGGCAGAGCAGGTGTATCTGGGGTCAAGTTTGTTTTTGTGGGCGAGGGGCTGGCAGTGGCAGAGCAGGACGGCACGGGGACCTGCCAGGTGCTGGGTAGGGGGTTGTGTCAAACACTTTTGGGGGGCAACAAAGGTCCTGCAGCAGGAGCAGATGGGGTCTCCATCCCATTGCCACTGGGAATCACACTGCCCGGATGGCTGCAGGGGGTGGTGGTGCAGGTAAGGGATGTGTTTGTAGCATCGGGCAGCTGCTGAATAAACTTTAAAATGAAAAGACTAATTAGCAGTGATGAACTGCTCAGGAATTTGCAGCCTTCCCTTTTAAATAGCATCCAGTGTCATCAAAGCACTGTTGGGAAGAACGGGCTCTGCCTGGGAGACAGTTAGATGTCACCTTACAGCCAATAATGGGCTTTTCCCCAGTGGCTGATTCTTGTTTAACACAGGATGGCCAGCTCATTAAGCCTCTGTGAACGCAAACAAAATTGCTAATGAACAAATAAAGCCTACAGATAGGGAGGGGAAGCGAATGGGGGGTGGCAAGGCTGGTCTTGCTGCCACCATGTCTCAAACACGGATGCTGTGTCATCCTTGTGGTCATTTTCCATGTTCGTGGTGACGGGTGGCACAAAGGGAGGTGTTTTTTCCCGTAAGTGGTGTTCCTGGGATTAATGAGGTTTCTACTCTTAGTACTGTTCTAATCAAATTTCCATTTATCCCAGTTAGGCCATTTTATCTAATTAAAGTCCTCGCCCTGGGAAATTAAAGTCCTGGCCAGTGAGGCACATGGACCGACAGGGCTGGGAGCCCAGCGTGGCTCCAGGGATGGCTGGGAAAGAGCCGGATCGTGTCTCCTGCTATGGGGGTCTGGTCTCTCCAGCCCTAGGGGCTGCTGCTGGGGTCCCCCTCTCCATGGTTTTGCAGGGATATTAAGCTTAAAAACTCCCTTCAAAGGTTTCTTCAGTGTGAATGTGGGGACACAGGGCATGGTGGAGGTGACACTGATGGCAGATGCAGCCACTTTGTCCAAGTCAACTCCAAATTCCCTGCGTTTCCCCGTGCCCAGGTCAGTGGCCACAGGATTATTTACTGTGTAGCTTTTATCCAAACTAATTATCTGTTTCCCTTCTAAGCTGCAGTTTAATGTACCGGCCCCTCTTCTCATCCTAATCATATATTCATAGAAGGGATTAAATAACCCCAAACTTCCTTAAACAAAGCCAATCGCAGCGAGTGCCAGATCAGCTGAAAGAAGCACAGCAAATCTGAAGGACATGGTTTATAACCCGAAAATCCTGTCAGAAAATCCAGCCTGAGGGATCACTGGGCTTCTGAGATAAACGTGAGTGTGACCTGCAGCACAGGCAAGCCGAATATTTAAGCAAAATAGTTTATTTAGTGGAAAAGATCCCCAACTGGATCATCATAATCTGCAAACTCGTGACAGTAGAATCAGCATTAAAATATGGAGATTAAGGAAAGAAAGAGGCCAAACCTTTCATTTCGAGGTTTTTGAAGGTAAGCAAATCTATTTCTATTTTTAGTTAGTTATTTTTAAAGTAATTTTAAAACCCAAACTCTTAAAGGCAAATCACAAGTTTATTTCAAGTCTAACAAAATGAGGTTTTTTTTCCTTCTTTTGGGAGCCAATGCAAGGCTCAGCCACATTTGTCCAGAAAATTGGGAAAAAGGCTTTGCTCTCTATGGACTTTTATTTGGAATACTCTGCACACGTGGATGGGAGAGCTGCACCACTTCCAGCACATGGTGCCCTCACCTTGGCCTGGGTTAGCCGTGGTGCTGCCCGTCCCTGCCTGGCGCTGCCTGTCCCTGCCTGCACTTGGGGTGTCGGTGCTGCCTTTGTGATGGAGTCAACCATGCAGAATTATTTATAATACCGGGGGGGGCCTTGAACCCATCTTGTTAATAAAACAGCAGAAAAAGCTCTTACATTCTGTAGGAATGCAATGAAATGTGGCTGCCAGCTACTGGAACATCCCAGGTCTTGTAAGTAATGTATGGTCCCTATACAGTCCTGCATTAATTCCAGGCAGTGGCTGTCACAATGGATATATTATCCCCCATCCAGCTTTACATCCATGCCCTCGGATACACCAGAAATGAGTTACCCACCTGCTCAGCGTGCAGCACTTTACTCATTTTAAGAAAACAGGCTGAAAATAAGCTCTGTTCTTTTTTTATACATTTCCTTTACTTCAGCCACTTCCACCACTGATTCAAATCGCAACTAAGTAGCATTTTCTGAAAAGCTTTTTGCTTCTGTTTATCAGCCACTTCTCCCACCTGTTAATCTGTTTGTACATCGCTGAGCACTTGAAAGAGCAAAACCCTGCGAGAGCAAACACTCACTTCTGAAATAAAAATAAAAACACTTCTAAAATAAAAATAAAAACACTTCTAAAATAAAAATAAAAATAAGCTTCAGTTAGATATTGACTAGTGACACAGAAGCTGGGGGTAAAGCAGGGCTAAAATCCCACTGGGATGGAGCTGATGGATGTGGGCAGGGACTGACCCATGCTGGGGAGCTGCCAGGGCACCCCAGCTCCCAATGCATCTCCTGGGGGTGAAGCCCAGTGGTGCCAGGCAGCTCTTCTCTGGAGCCAGTCTTCTCTTCGCCTTTACAAAGTCCAGGGGGATTCATTGAGATGTGAGGTTGTTATTTCCCTGGGAGGGGATTGCTATGGGAGCATGGGGGTGGTGGAGGTGTTTAAACACCAGCATTGACCCCAGGAGTCAGGCATCCCACAGGAAGGGGGATCCCTCACTCCTTACCCATCTCCTGCTGGTGATGAAGCTGCTGCCAGGCATCTCCAGCACCAAAATGTTCCTTGGGTGCAAGAGATGTAAAGTCAGTTCCTATGGAGAGGTGCCCCAGCACTCCCCAGATGCCCAGTGAACTGATGAGAGTGGGTCACCAGGCTGCCCTCTGCATCCTGCCCTTGCAAAGTGATGCCCCAAGTTACTACTGACCAGAAAATGTTTCCAGAAAATGGTCAGAAGGAGACCTGGCCATCACCTCCATTGCTCACCCCCCGGCAGGCACCAAGCCATGCCCCTGTTCCCTGTGATTTAAAATATTTTACCCCTATAGAAGACTTTTACTTGGAAGCCCCTCCAAGGGGATGAGCCAGCTCCACTCCTGCCAAGCAGAGCTCTCTGCTCTCCAGGACCTCTTTGCCCCACCAAAGCTGAGCTGCATTGTAACACCAAGCTGCTGGAAGATGGAGCAAGAGGCAGAACTGCCCAGGGGGGATACAGTGCCCCCAGCACTGGAGCTGAAGTGGCTGCAGAACAGCAGATAAACACCCAAATATATTTAAATGAGTGAGTTGAGAGAGGGGAAGCGTCATGGAACCTGATGTGGGCTCATTCCTGCCATCGTCATCGGGGCAGAGCAAGACCGCATCCGGCACCGAGCCTCTGTGCTGTTGGTCCCTCTGGCTGCACAGCCACCAAAAATGCTGCCACAACGGCCTTGACTCCTGCTCCCTCCAAGGCTGCCCTGGTCCTGCAGGAAGGGAGAGTGTGGAAAGCTCTGGTGCCCCAGGTAATGCCTCGTTGGGTGTTGCATTCTGCCGGCCATCCTTGGAGAGCAGCGGGGTTGTACGGCGCGGTGAGGGCTGGGTTTGGTGGCTGTGCCCAAGGGATGCCTGTGGCTGTGCATCACTGCCAGCCTGCCCATGAGCCTTAACCTGGGGCAGTACGGCTTGGCTCCAATGGGATTCAAATAATTTGGGGCATTCCTGTGGTTTTACTCACCTTTAGATGGAGTGTAGACGCCTTGAATTCGCTACTGGGCATCCAGCTGAGCTGGAGCTCTCTACGAGCCTGGGTTTTAATAGGACATCTTGCTAGAGAAAGGGTTAATATCCTGGGGGGCTGGAGGGAGGGGGGATAACAGCCAGTTATTTGATACACCAAAAATGTACATGTGCTGCCAGCATCTTCTTCACTGTTATCTTCAAAAATAGCTATTTCAATGTGCATATGCTATCGCCTCTTCCATCTCGTCGTACCTCATCTCAGCAAAGAAGCTGCCTGCCACTGATATTTGGATTTGGGTCTTATTTTGCAATTTCCTTTCAAACAGCTCATTTTTCAGATCGTTATCTGCCACAGCAGCTCCTGCCCCACAATAAGAAACGAGCCGTTTGAGAATGGCAGCCATTTGAGAAGGATATTTGGGGACAGATCAGTTCAATAAGGGAGGGGGGAAATTCCAGCTAGAAATGGACTTTTAGCTTGGCAGTTGCTGTTTGGGTAAGTGGGATTTTACAGGAGATTGGTGAGGCTGTGGGAAAAGCTTTTGATGGATTAGTCTTAGTAATGTGTCAGAGGAAATTATAGAATCGGATCCATAGGGTGGATGGTGCCTTTACTCTAACTATCAATCTGCCAATCAGCCTATCAATCATATTATTATGGCTCCTTTAATCATCGTATCAAGGCTTCAGCTGAAGGCACCTCCCTATGTCAGCCATTTATAAACAGCAAGTGTACAGGCATGGGGTGAAAATTTAGAGTGCTTTTTATTCCAAGTGAAAGGTTACAAAATGAACGTCCCCAAGTGCTGTCCTGTATTACAAATCTCTCCAGTGTAATGGCCAAAAGTCCAAGTTCAGGTGAATCTGTTTCCTGATTATGTGCCTTACGTCCCCTTAACTTCCAAGGGATTTAAATGCTCACCTGGAATTAAATCTGAGATGTTTCACAGAGGTGTTGAAGGGCCCCTGACCTTTCTGGTTGGATCTTGACTGATGAAAGAGCCCAACACCAAACCCATGACCTTCTTTGGGTTACTTTCTTCTATGGTTTTGGGGTTTTTTCCCAGTTATAGTTATCAAATATTTTTTATGGATTAAAAAAAATAATGTAAGAGAGGATTAAAGCAAAAAGAATAAATTTCAGTTCTTGTGACTACCAGTGGAGCCCAGAAGCTCTAGTCAAGTATCAGATATGGCCGAGGCAGTGGGGTACAAACTGCTCAGGTTGCTGGTGAGGACAGGAGACCCTGTGGCTGTGCAGGGGTGAGCCAGGAGGACTCGTACCCGTGGTAACGACGAGGGTTGGGTGCCTTGATTTTACACCTGCAATGTCAGGCCACTGCTTTCAAGCGGCCAGACTGACCTTTGGGCGATGTGGAGCAGTGTGAAGCTCACTGGGACCATTTTGGTTGACTGCCAGCAGGCCCAGCTGCCTCTCTCTGTCCCCCCAAGACACCCAGCACGTTGTTGGGCATCCCAGCGACCACCGGGACGCCTCACAGAGGGGATGAACACATGCACCTGGTGAGTACAGCACCCTGGGGCAAAGACCCGAGGTCGCCCTTTGCAGCCCTCTGAGATGCTCAGGGATGGAAGGGTTGACCACTGCTTGGGTTTCTCCATCCTTGCCTGGCTGTGGGGATGCTGTGCTGTGGGTCCGTGGGTCCGGGGATGCTGCAGCCCCCATTGCTGGTGATGCTGCTCCTGCTTTTTGCTCTGCTGGGGGCAGTGATGTGTGGTCCCTGGGTGGCTGTGTTTGGCAGACACACAGGGCGAGTCTCAGGAAGGTTTTGTGATTTTGGCAGGAGCCATATTTGCGACTTCTCTTTTCCAACACGCACTGTGTACCCCCCACCCCCAGCAATGAGGCTTTCAAAACCCCTCCTTATGATGGGCACCCAAATATGGGGTGCAAGGAGAACCAGTGGGTTCTGAAAGTGAAGCAAAACCCATACTGTCTAAAATGTGCTGTGAACCAAAGCCAGCCAAATGGTACCCAAAAGATTTAAGATAATTCAGTTGTTTCTTTCACTTAGACAAAATATTTTTCTCTTGTCCAGGTGGGTGCTTGTTGCCATCTCAGCTGTCACCTTGATCCTACATGCTCTCCTCTTGCTGATACTGTACATCATGCTCAGTAGGAAAATAGGTAACCCACTGTCTCGTGGGCTTTAGCTGTCACCTGCCTCGCTCTCCATCGCCCAGTTCAGAGCCCAAAAGTCATTTGCCCAAATCTTCAACAACCCCCAGTTTGCAAAACACAACCAAGTCCTTGTTCTGGGTCTGGCTCTTGGGGAGTGACTGGTGGGAGCTGGGACCCCCTGGACCCACAGGACCCCGGGTGGGCTGGAGTGGGTGCGGGCAGGGATTTACCCAGGAGCATCTCTGTGTTGTGTGAGTGGCTGAGGGTGGTGTGAGCAGCATTGGGCAGGGTCATACAGCCTTTTGTTGTTCCAAAACCATTTTCTTTTATTGCTCTTGTTAGTACTGAGTGATGGGAAAATACCATCAGCATCAATCTGCAAATTATTAATTCAGATGAAACTATGATTTCCAGCAGGAAAACCTTTCCCGCTGAACTGCTGCCCATGTTTGTAAATAAACAGGCTCTGCTTGGCCCTGTGGGTCAAACTCATTCCTGACTTTCACGGGAAGGGCTCTGATGGAGTGATTTAACACTGGGATCTTTCATTGCAGGGGAATAGAGCAGGCACTTAATGATCCCAGGGATTGAATAGACACTCACCCGCTCCAACACAGAATAATAATTATCCCCGTGCCAGCAGCTTGTGCTGAGCTGGCCCGGCTGTGGGGCAGTGCCAGGGCCTGGGGAGCAGTGGGGGGCTGTGGGCCAGGACCCCTGGGATGCACTGGACAGCTGGGGGGCAGCAGGGACTTAACGGGGCTCTCAGTTGCAGCCGGTTCCTGTGAGCAGCGGGCGAGCAGCAGCCCTGCAGCGCAGCCCCCGCAGCCTCCGACCGCCACAGCAGGAGGGCACGGGGGGCAGAGGCCGACCTACACAGGTAAGGGGATGCTGGTCCTGGGACATGGGTGGAAATGGGTGGCATTTGGGCAATTCTCTCCTCCTGAAGCAGCTGGAAGATCCTCGCAGCTGGCATGGGGTGGGCAAGGGAGCCAGCAGCTGGGCAGCCGCTCGTAATTCCCAATTCCCACTGCCTCCTTGGGGCTTTCCCTGGGATGAAGAGGGGAGGGATCACACTGATGCTTTTTCTCCCTGACCATTTTTTACTTTTAAGCCCCCAAGTAGTGATGGAGGTGGTAATGTTTCCTGTTTTTAAGGGAGCAGTGACACGTCTTCAGAGACCTCGGAGGACTCGGATGGGAACCCTTCCTGCCCACAGGTACAGCCAAGAAGCCAAAAATGTTGGGATTTTTTGGCTTTTATTGCCAAAAGCAACCAGAGCCACAGCTGTGGAGGGGATGGTGTTGTGCCCATGCAGCTTCTGCCCACCTTGAGACCCACAGAGCAGCAGTGGGGGGCAGAAATGCATTGAATAGTATTATAATAATATTATAATATTATAATACTATATATTACAATATTATAATATTATATAATACTATATATTATAATATTATAATATTATATAATAGTATTATAATAATATAATATATCACCAGCACTGGGGCTGGTGATGGGTGTCACCATTGCCCCTGCTTAGAGGGAAGCATCCCTGGGGTCAGGGGAATCCCTGGACACAACCTGGGGTGGCTGCACACCTTCACGTGGGTTCAAGGGCAAAGCCATTCCCAGGAATGCTGGTGCTTGACCTGGGGTTCATGGCTGCTTCTGCAGGGCCCTCGCTCAGAAGAAAACCTCAATTACACCTCCCTGGTGTTCCCGGGGAAAGGCTGCGAGCCGGGCTCTGCTGGGGACTATGAGAACATGAAGACAGGGGCAGACTACATTAACGTGGACCCAAAGAAGAGGAAGGGGATTTTCTGGCCCTGCTCCAGCCCCACAGAATCCAAGCCCACCGAGTACACCGAGGTGAAGCTGTGACCCCCTCCCTGGTGCTGCTGGGGGGTGTTGGGTCACACCGACACCGGGATGGGGAGGTGCCTGAAGCCCTTGGCAGCTGCAGGACCAGGGCTTCCCCTTCCCCTCGCCTCACTCAGTGCCTGGCACGGGCTGACCCCTGCCAGCCTTCAGCCCTTGTACCACTCCAACCCGCCCATACAATTTGCTTGGTATTTTACTTAAATGCACCACTGTTCCAGGAGGCTGCGAGCGTGGGATGGCACAGGGAGGGTTCCTCTGCCCGAGCTCACACGTGCTCTCTGCTTTGTGGGACAGCCTTTTGCTCATTTTGTGAAAGCAAATGACACACCTCCTCCTGCCCCTCAAAACAGGACGTAGCTTGAGGGGGAAATGCAGTGGTCTCCAAAACCCCCACCCAAACTGCCCGGCACCTCCTCTGACCCAGGCTCACTTTGCTCATCCCTCTCATAAAATCCTTTCAAACACAGTTCCTCCTCCACCAGCTTTTCCCTCGCTGCCTGACAAGCCCTGATCCATTGCCCTCCCCTGCACCCCTCTTTCTCTGATGTTCCAAATCTTCCCCAGTCCCCATTGCCCTCAGAGCTGTTGCTGGGGCTGTGGTGGCCGTGCAGGTGACAGACCCCTGGCCGTGCATCACAGGGATGCCAAGGCCAGGGATGGAGGAGGGCTCTGCCAGGGATTTTCCTCCCCCAGCTGAAATCCATGGTCATTAGCCCAGCTGGCAAATGCCTTCCCAGAGGATTTATATCCCCCCCCCTTGGGTGGAGGACCTGGGCTGGCTGCTGGTTGCTTGGTTGCCAGGGGCAGGACTGGACCACAGGTCTCCATGTGAGCACAGGCAAGTCACATCCCTCTGTGTCTTGTGGGGTGGGATGACATTCCCAGTCTCCCACCTTTTCCTGCTTTGTCCCTGCATTGAGTGCTCTGGGTGCAGGATTTGACCTCTCCTCACCTGAGTGAAGCAGAAGGGGGGTCAGGACCTGGGCTGGGGCATGATCTGACACCACACTTCATGATTTCTTCAAGTATTTGTTTATTCCCAGGGGACTCGGAGCACAGCACTGCAATTTTCTCTAACGAAACTGAGCTGGGGGCTCTCCAGCTTGCAGAGATAAGCTTGGCATTGCGGGTGGGGTGTGCTGGGAGGGCTGATATCTTCTCAGAGGTCAGTGATAACATTTGTCAGGTCACCTTTGTGCTCCTGAGGTCCATGAGAGCTGGTTCCCAGCCCTGCCTGTGCTAGGACCTGCTCTGTTGCAGCAAATTGAGCCAATTCCTCCCCTTTTCTGCATTTTGTTACTTATGACTTTTTTAAGAAATAAACTTTCCAAATGCTGGGGAAGGGGAACAGTGCAATAGCTGGGAGCTCTGCAAGGCCAATGGAGCTGCTGCCTCCCAGCACAGCCCCCCCTCATCAGGGCTGGAGCCCCCCCAAGTGCATTTCAGATCAGCTCAGCAGGGATGGGCTTCAATGAAAGGTTGTGAGATGATTGATCTGGTATTGATCCTGGGGGGGTGTGTGTCAGGCAGTCCTGGTTTTACGACCTTGTTGTGCAGATCTGGTCCAACTTGAAGGGTATATGAAGGAAAACATTTAAAAACCCAACCAGTCTCTGGGAAGTGTTGCTAAAGGCCAGGAGAGGTGGGGTTATGGAACAGGAGATGAGGTCAAAACCTGCTAGTGGGAGTTTCTGGCAAAACTGATTCAAATGCTTGGTGATTAAAAAGTGAACAAAATGTAAGATTTCAAAATACTTGACTCTTAATGCCTTATCTTTACAGATTTAACCTGTGATAATAGAGGGAATAATGCATCTTGCTTGGGGGGGATTTGGTACCTTCCGTGCTCTCTTCTGCATCTCCCATCAGCAGCTTTTGAGCTGGACCCCAGGGTAAACGGATGCTCCTCCTGCCTCACTTAAACAAAACAGCTTCTGGGAGACCCACAGCAGTCAGGGAGAAGGGCAGGGGCCAGCCTGGGGGTGAAGGGCTCATTCCTGATTCCTGGCTGCCCATTCCTGGTGCTCTCAAGTCCCCTGAAACTGCTGCAGCGTGCACAGGAGTACATGCACAAGGGCAAGACGGGCAGTGATGCTCTCTGGGGTAAGGACCCAGCCCTCTGCAAAGTGAGGTGCTGCCAGGTGACACCTCTGCAGTGACACTGTTCGTGGGGTCACACCTGGTGATGGTTGTCCTCAGCAGAGGAGGTGCCTGGGCACATCTCAGCCTAGAGCACACCTGACTCAGTCACCCCCTCCTCGCAGGGGGGGCAGAAGTCCTTGGTGCTGCCCCCGTGCAAGGGGAGGCCGGCGGGGCTGTGCTGGTGGCTGTGGCTCAGGATGGTGGTTTTCCTGGAGCAGAGGCTGCCGGTGGAGACCTGTCTCCTCAGCCCAGACCAGGGACTGCCCCAGCAGGACAGGCAGCGAGCTGCATCCTGGAGCAGGTGCCCGCTGAAGAACATGTAAATCCAGGGGTTGCAGCAGCTGCTGAGGCTGGCCAGCAGCATGGTGATGGTGAAAGCCACGTTGGTGGACTCTGGGGAGGCAAAGGAGAGAGCTGAGACATCCACCAGGCTGGGTATGGGCTGGGCAGGACCCTGAGGACTCTTTTTAGTTTGGGCACATGTCCTTTGTCCCATTCCCAACCCATCTGCCTGGAACTTCTTTGGGAAGGGGAGTTTGCAGCATGGCAGGCAGAGCCTGGCTCTGCCCCTGGCTGGGGATGTCCTGGCAGAGGATGGGAGCAGCAGGCAGGGGTAAAACCCTCCCTGCAGTCACACACCAAGCACAGCAGCTCCTGAAGCAAATTCCCACATGAGGGAAGAGACACACGTGGCAAAGATGTTCCCACAACACCTCTAATGTCCCTACGGGTGATGCTCAGCAGCCATTGCTTTTTAGTGGCTTTTCTGGTGAAAGCAGCGATTTAACTCTATAAATAATTTTCTATAAATAGGAGTGGGGAGCGAATCTGTAGCCTTTCCCACAAGTATGAAAATGACAAAATAACAGACAGCTCCTGTTTGTTAAAAATGCAACGGGCACCCTGTGTGCCTGGGGTGCCAGGGGCTCTGCGCCAGCTCTGGGCTGCAGCCCAGCATCCCCACCACTACTCACCATCATCAGGAGCATCCTCATCCCACACCGACCACATCTGCATGCTGAAAAATGGGGCCCAGCAGGCTATGTAGGCCACCACGATGACGAAGGTCATCTTCACTGTGCGGATCTTGGCACGGGAGATGGTGCTCACGCTGCTGACCCGTGAGGGCTGCCCGCTGGGGCACTGCCTGCTCTTCTCAGAGGAGCAGGGAGCTGGAGGAGCAGCTCCTGCAGGTCCTCCTGTGCCAGGGGCACCGCTCTGGGTCTTGCCCTTGAGGTTCTTGCAGATCTCATAGCAGATGAGGCTGTAGCAGACGCTGAGGATGGTGACGGGCAGGATGAAGATGCTCAGGGTGGTCCAGGTGATGTAGGCTTGGGCTCCCCATGGGTACCTGAAGTCTGCCCAGCAGTCCAGCACCCCCGAGCCCGGGCGCACCTCCCGCAGGGAGAAGATGAAGATCTGGGGCAGGCTGAGCAGGCAGCTGAGCAGCCAGGTGGCCCCGATCATCAGGTAGGCTTGGCGGCTGGGCTGCTGCAGGGTGCGCAGCGGGTGGCACACGGCCATGTAGCGATCCAGCGTCATGGCCAGGAGCATGTAGGTGGAGGCGAACATGCTCAGCACCTGCAGGTACTTGACTGCCCTGCAGAGTGGGTCGGGCCCCAGGAAGCGGTATGTCACCTCCCAGATCATCTGTGGCAGCACCTGGAAGAGCGCAACGCCCAGGTCGGTCAGCCCCAGGTGCAAGATGAAGAGATGCATCCTGCTCATCTTCTTCCTCAGGCGGTACATTGCCAGCAGCACCCCTACATTGCCCACGGTGGCTATAGCCAGGATGGTGGCCAGCACCCCGATCTCTGCCTTGGCCAGCTCCTCATCCCGGGTGTGCAGGAGGGTCAGGTTGGGGTCCCCTGCCAGGGTCTGGGGGCTCAGCAGCCCCTGGCTGTGCCCAGACCGGCTGTGATGGGTTCTGTTCCAGCCCCAGCCTGGCTCCATCCCTTTGGGAAACTCTGCAGGAGCACAGTCAGCTTTAATGCTTGACTCCAATGGCCTGCTAAACCCTTCCCTGCCTCCCCAGGGCTGAGCTGTGGGAGTCAGGGCTGCCCTTGAGCACCACTGCACCAGCCGAGGGGGCTGGATGTGCCACCTCCTATGTCCCCACCACTGGTGCAGGTTGTCACCTCCTCTCCTTTGTGCAGCTCAGCATCACAATAATCCTGTGCTGGGTGGCTGCAATTCCCCTCTTTGGCTGTGCTGCTCTCTGGAAATATTCTGGATGAGCAAAGAAGTACAAGAGCCCCTGCTTCAGTCCTCGAGCTTCCTCTCATCTGCACTAAACATCCCCAAATCCCCGTTTCTCCCGGGGCTGCTCATCTTGCGTGTCCTCTCTGCCCCCTGTGCTGGTAAATTGAAGGGGGAAGGAGAGTCCTCTTTGTTGCTTCTTCCTAGTGCAGCAAAAACAACAGAAAATGCTACAGAGGCTGCATCTCTTTGGCCTTCTCCTTCCAGGGATAGTAAGAATCCAGTGAGCAGTGCCGGAGCGCCGGTGTCCCTGCGGGGAGCAGGCAGCATCTGCTGGCAGTGGCTCTCGTGACGGCTCCTGCCCAGCTCTGGGTTTTATAGCCCAGCAGCTCCCTCCCTGCCTGGCCCCAGCCTCACCTCCCCCGTGACAGCTCTGTCGCTGCGCTGTGCCAAGCGCTGCAGGACCTGCTGGGACCTGGTCCCCCTCCTGCTGCACTCTCAGGGGCTGCAATCCCTGTGTTTCCCAGTGGCTTTCACCAACTGCAATTCCTGGGCAAGAGCTGAAGGCTGGGACTCCTCCTATCCATGTCCCCTGTATCCCCTCCTCTGCAGCAGGTCAGGGCTGGGGATGCTCTGTCCCCCATTTTCCCTGTCCCTGCTAGTCAGGCACCCCCAAATCTCTGCCCTTGACTTCTCCTGCTCTCTGTCCTGAGAGCCTGGGGATAAGGGAGTGAGGGTCCACCAGACAGCAGGAGTCTGACATCCATTGGCTTTGTGCAGCTGGGGCTCAGCCTCAGTAAAGTCAGTGAAAACATCATTTCCTGGCACCACATCCCGAGGCTGCCTGCTCCAATCCGCTGTATCCTTCCATCTGTGTAGAAAGGGGATGGAGATTGCCCCCAGGATGTGGCAAAAGCCTGAGTCTGCCTGCTTAGTTCTCAGCTAAATGCTGCCATTTTACTCCATTTGACAGAAAACCACCCTGTAACCCTGCTCATCCTCAGAGCAGCCTCTGCCTTGGGTTGTCAGTATCTGCCCCATCCCTCATGTGCACAGAGCCTGGCAAAAACTCATGGGAAAGGAAATCTGATGGGGAGAAGTGAGCTGGAGAGGCCCCAGAACCTGCAGACTTTGTGCAAAGGTGTGGTGTGAGCCAGAGGAAAGGCGATGGACAAGAGAAACAAAGGACAAATGTGCTATAGATTGCTTGGCTGAAAATACAGATGTGACCACAGCTGGAACGCGCCTGTGTCTCGTCTGCCTTGGCAGAGCTGTGGTCAAGCATGGGGACAGGAGCTCAGGCACCTGCTCACCTGCCTCTTCTCCCAATTTTCCCACTCTTTTTTGAGCCTGCAAAATATTTTCATTGCACACATACACAAACATAGCACTCCCACACAAATTCACTTTGTCTGCAGCATTGAGGCTGTGTATTTCCTCTACTGGCTATTGAATTATGTCAATAAGAAATAAAGCCACCCACCTATTGCCATTTTTTCCTTTCTCTACCGGGGAAAGGCAACAGCAGCAAACAAAGGGATTGCATGGACAAGAGCTGCTTCTGAGCACCTGTCTGCTCAACACGGGCTTTGCTGCTTGCAGAGCCTGCTCTGGCTCGCTGGCTGTGAGGTTACAATTAAGGTTGTTATTTGCTGGGTAAAGAATTGCAGATCACCTCTAACAACCATAAATGAGCACCGTTTGTACCTAATTAAAAGATATTCTTCCTCATAAGACAGCCCATGGATATAAAGTCCCCAGTGCAGGAAGGTGCCTGGCTGAGGTGTTGGGGTTAGGGATGGGAAGGGGTTTCAGTGAACAATGTAATTTTCTGTATTTGGCTTCAGGCAGTTGATTTCTGGAAGATTAACAGGAGGCAGTGCAAAAGCCCTGGAAAGCTGAGCTGGAGGGGCAGATCCTGCAGAGACAAAGGAACATTTGAAGCATTTTGGGACCAGGTTTGGTTTTCATTTAACTTTACTCCGCCCAGCCCAGCCCCACCTGCAGCTATTTTGGCTGTTTCCCACGAGCCGAGCCCCGGGGAAGCAGAGGCTGGTGAGGATGCTGCAGCATGGGGAGGATGCTGGTGGTTTCTGGTCAGGCATCTTCCTGTGCTGCCGTGGTTCGTGTGCCCAGCAGAGGGAAGACTCGTGTGCGGTCTTGGAGGGAACCCTTAGGGCTCTGTGCTGCTGCCTATTGCTGCCACCGGGTGACCCGAGCCTTGAAACACTCTGAAAACTTGTTGCGATATGGTCTGTGCTTCCTCCCACGCCTCTGGGGGTGATGCTGAGGTCTGGGGCCACGTAAAAAGATTTCTAAGCTCTTACCGTTTGGTTTGTGAAGGTAACCCTGTGTTGTGCAGCTCATTTTTGGCAGCTGTAGCATCAATACACCAAAAAAGCCAACACATAAAACACTGTTTCTATTATCAGCTGGTGTCCTGTGCTCCTTTACTGGAGAGCACAGAGGTTTTGTGATTCCTGAATCGTTTGGCACAGCAGCTGGGTCCTTTGCTTTGTGGGTAGCTGGCTGGTTAAAGAAATAAATAAAATGTGTTGGCTTGGGTTTACACGGTGCTTTGGCTCCCTTTTCAGCACAGATACTCTATTTGTGGTAGGTGGTGGTGTTAAACTTTATTGCTGAGAGCACAAAGTGTGCCTGGTCTGTCTTTAGTGTTTAATCACTGAAATGCCTTTTGTGTTCCAGGTCAGGGAAAAGCAAGATGTGGCCATTTTGATGCTATAAAATGTTGTGGCCAGATGCTATAAAATAAATGGCGCTGTAGCTGCTTTGTGGGATCATCTCCTTGGAAAGACTGAGGGCAGGAATGAGTTCCTAGTATCTAATGCTACTTTAAATGCCAGCTCTCTGTTGAAATTAAGCCATGAATGATTTCCTCTCCACCTCCTGAAAATACAGACTGCTGAGGCTTTCCAGTTCTTAAAGACTTTGGGCTCTGTAAAGCCCAGCTTGCTCTGACATTGACCTAACTCCATGTAGGTCTGTCCTTTGTTTTTCTCAGGCTTGGGGAGTTTGGAAGGTGAAAACTTGGTGTAATTGGATTTTTGTTGCTTGAAATGTTTCTGCAGAGTTCTTGGAAAAGCCATCTCGTGGTGTCTGTCTCATTAGGGAAACAAACTTCTCTGCAGTGTGGTCATCAAGCAGAGGATGGGATTGCACTGGGAGTGCTGAAGGGTTTAGCACAGCCCTGGTCCATCCTGATACCACGTGAAATGCCCTAAAATATTAAACTGTCTCTAAATGGACACCTGGTCTGACACTTGCACTGTGACTCCCATTACCCTCCAGAGGGAGACAGCTCTGCAGTATAATTGGGCAGCATTAGGTGTTGTACAGCTCTGGGAACAGAAGACAGGAGCATCTGTAATTTTAAGGTGGTTATAAGCCAGATGTGTCAGTCAGTTTCCCTTTTTCCTCTCCCCTTTTCCCTCATTCAGGTTTGTTTTTTTTTCCATTTAATTAAAACCTCTGATGCTGCTTAATATTAGAGAGCATGTCTGGGCGCATAAATAAATATGCAAAACACATGGCAAATGTCCCAAAGTGGTGCCTGTGAGGGACACTGCTAGGTAGAACATGCAATTTTTTATTTTAATGGAAAATCCATGTGAAGCTGTAAAAATTGGCAAGCAGCATAACAAGAGCTGACAGCGTCGCATTAAGGAACTAAACTTGAAAATATCAGCACTTAAAATGCTGCCTTGAAGATAAACCAGGGGGGGCTGAGCTGCCATCCCCCAGTTGCCGTGTCCAAGCTGTGGATTTGGCTCAGCCCAGCACATCGTGGAGCATCACTCCATTCATCCTCCATGCCTCTCTGCTCTTTGGGGCCAGCCTTGCAGGCTGGTGGAGAGCTCCAGGGGATTTCTGTTGGATGAAATAAATCCCATCCTGGGGGGTTATTGTAGCTGATAACTCCATTGCAGTTTACTTTTTCCTTGTTTTGCTGTGTCTTTTCATTTGACCCATACATGTGGAGGCAGTTTGCTTAAGTAGAGGCAACTGCCAGAGGAAAAATTGAAACTACAGGCATCTTGGAGATACCAAATTACTCATTTATCATCCTCACGCTCTCCCTGTTGGTTTCCCTGGATAGCCAGGGATGCTTAAAGACTTCGGTAGCTGTGAAATGTTGCAATTTCCTTCCCCACTCCCTCATCTCCTTTTGCTGTTATCATCATTAGCATCTAAAAACCAGACACAGCCGGAGCGTTTACAGCCTTAAAATCAATAATAAAAACACAAAATTGCATTTCAAGGCTGGAAACAAATGGCTTTTTCCTGTCCTCTCCTGACAGGCTGCTGTGGGGAAAATATTTATCTGTCAGCTCTGGTGTGGACAGACAGACAAGTGGGTTAACTGCCTGGCAGGGGAACTCACCAGGGTCCCACTGTGGCCAAGCTGGGAAAGGGACTTCCCTTAGGTCCTGTATTTTGCTTTATACAGTGGAGGTCTGATCTGTGCATGGCATTTTCAGGCCCTACAGGCTATAGTGATGAGATGGTTCATGCTATTTTTAATAAACACCTTGTGAGGAAATTTGCATCATTGGTTCCCAGGCTCTGGTCCTGAGCGTGGCTACGTGGGGCTGGGCTGGCAAAGCTGGGTCTTGGGCTGCTTTTGGCATTAACACTAACAGCCACTTCAACCCACATCAGCTTCAGGCACCTGCAGCTGAAATCAGGGTTGTGATAGCATCCCTGGCACAGGGATGCTGGAGGCTCTAGAGGGCGGGGAACTGCTTGCTGCTCTTACCCTCCTCCCTCCCCTTTGGTGCAGACAAAGAAGGGCACAGGTTTTAAGAGACAATTAATTGGAAATCTCAAAGCAGAGGGGAAGTGAACAAGAACCTTTCCATGACCTCAGATCTGCTTTGTCTACAGTCCCCTTCTTGCCTGATGGAAATGCTGCGGCTACCCAGAACCTTCCAGGTGAGAGAGGCATCAATCAGGGTCTGAAAGGAGAGGAGCAGCTGCTTCAGGACAATGAATTAGAAGATGATGAATAACAGGGAAACTATCTGCTGTGATCTGTACTCTCCCTGCTAAGGCAAAGTTCAAGGCTTTGTGATTAAAGGTTGTTCTTGTCTCTTTGATAGTCAGGCCCAGGCTATGCCCAAGTACAGGGAAACTGGTCTGGGGTTGTGCAGCTGCTGTGGAGGAACCACTTCCCACCGAGTGGGCAGCACTGAGGTCAGCTTGAATGGTTCAATTAAAACACTGGCTATTTCTTACTTGCCCTAACATTATTACCCCAAAGCCCTGGGACTGGCAAGCTAAGGGACTTTAAGATGCTGAGAGGCAAGGTCACTGAATCAAGACTTGGCCACTAGAAGTGCTCCTGTTAGACCTGCTGCTTCCCTTAAGCTGTTTGCCTTTCCTCCTCTTGCTGCCTTTGTGAGTGTGTGGAGAACAGGACCAAATAAGCCCAATTCAAGTGCATTATTGTAGTTTCACTAGTAGTTTAGCTCGGCATCCTTAACAGATTAGAAGTGCCAGTGGAATTACTATCTTCAGCCTGCATGAAATGTGGGTCTTTCTCCCTCCCCATCTCAGTGTGTGAAAATCTCCAAGGAAACCCAGCCCTAATGGGCTGCCTCCTCCCTGAGCTGTGGTTCTTGCAAACGAAGCAGAAAGCTCTGCTCTGAATGTGCTGCCTGCTTCTCCTAATTAAATGGCTGTGGGCAGAAGATGCTTGTAGCGTTGCCGGAGTGGTTACACCAGGGTGCTGGCTTTGTTTGGCAGTTTCTTGCTGTAGCTCCTGATTCTCAGGCATCTGTGGTTCATTAGCGTGCTCTGATGGTCCCTGCTGTCACAGGGATTGCCCGGGTGGAGGTCCCAGATGTGGAAGCTGGAGAGCATCACAGCTCCACCTGCTGAAGGAGATGCTGCCCCAGATCTGTTCTGACTGTGACCCAGGGAAGCAGACGTTCCTGGTGTGAACTGGGAGATGCAGCTTCAGCCCCTTGGATGACAGCAGTGGGTTTGAGAGGAGGTGACACCCCACTGGAGAGCCCCAGGTCTCATTTGGAAACGGGCACCAGCTTTGAGGGCTTGCACAAGTGTGGTGAGCCCTTGCCCTGCAGCTTCTCCAGCACCCACCCACCACCTCTTTGTCCTTTGGTTAGGAGAAGAGTAGTTAATCCTCAAACTGCTCTCGTCTCAGTTCTCCAGCAGGCAGAGCAGCAGGATGGGAGCCTTTGGGGAGGCAGTTAATGCTCTTTAATCCTCTCCCAATGTGGGGTGATAAAGTACAACGGCTGCACACGATGTCCTGCCTGCCTGGGAGGTGGTGGCTGGGGTCAGATCAGGCAGCCCAGACCTGTTACTGGCAGCAGCAGAAGGGCTGGGGCAGGCTCTGCACAACTCATTCAGCAGCTGCTGCAGCACGGGGCACTGAGCTGTGTGGTCCCTGTCCTGCCCTGAATGGGTTTGGACACCCTGTGGACACCATTGCCCAGCATCTGGGATGCTGAGTGGACACTCGTTGGGATGAGAATTCAGAATTGTGTCCACTGATTTCAGTGTTACAGTGGGTGTGTTCTGCATCCTGTCTTCAGGGGCATCTCCACACCAAGGAGTTGCAGTGGTGGGCGAGTGTGGGGAATTGTGGGGGTTGGGAGGGAGAGGGTTTTATTTGGTAAAACAAAAAAATGAGAGATCCTGCTCTGATCATAGTCCTGTTGTGTCCCAGTTAGGTGGGGGTTGGTGTACACAGCTCTGCCATGGGCACTGCAAAGCCCATGTGTGATTGCTCATGTGCAGGGATGATCTGTGCCTGGTTGTATCTAAGGAGCTTTGGCCTTCCTGCTGAGCACCTAAGGGAGGTCTCTAAGGGCTGGCAGGTGTTTGGGGCTGGCATGCTCTGGGTCTGTAACCCTGAGAGCTGTTGGCTCTCCTTGCAGATCGTTCTTATTAATTCAGGGCATCGAATCCCACCCTGAGGCTTAACAAAGCATCACACCGGGGTGAGAACAGGCACAGCCTCAATGAGGAGGGAGGATTTACAGCTAACTGTTGGGTTAAGGTGAAATGTGAAAATTGCTGCTAAAGCCCTCGTGTTCAGCCAGGCGAGGCCAGAAGGCTCAAACCTGCCCCTGGTGCCTCTCGTGTCCAGGGGCTCTTTGATTGTCAGCTTCCATGGTGAGACTTCAAAATAATTAATGTCCATGGCCCCAAAAACTAATCGGGAAAGGATTATCCTGGAAGGAAACTGGAGATGCAGAGGAACAGGGACAGCTCCCCGGTGTGACCTGTGCTTGCTGTGCCAGCAGGGGATGAGCCAGATGCTGTTTTCCCTCCTGGGGATGGGTGTGTAACAGAATCCCCTGCTGGTCCCAGCAGCCAGGCTGGGGGCTCAACCAACTCTAGCCTTGACTGAACAACCTCTTGGGAAACCTGACCTTGAGACATCGCTTCAGATGCCTCGGCTGCCCCTGGGTGGAAGCAGAGCAGCTCTGATAGTGCAGTGATTTTGGGGAGAATTCTAATGCTGGGTGATTTCTGCAGCAGCAATTGGTATCTGGCTTAAATTGTCTTGATCTTGCAAGCGTGTGTTTGTGTGAAGTGTGGGAGCAGCCCTGCTGCCTTGAACAGGAGCAAGCCCAGCCTTTTGCTCCACTCAGGGGTAATTCTCCTGCTCCTGAACACTTTGCTGCAGGGACCCTCTGGTGCTCTTCTCACTCACCCCACTGGCAGGACCATGTTCAGGGTAGAAGAGCACGAGGTATTGCTTGGGGAGTTACAAAGGTCCCCAGAACCCTGGGCAGCCCCATTCAGCTAATTTCCCAACTTCTGACAACCGATATCCACCGTCCTGCCCCAAAACTAATTAATTTTATACACGAGTGAATTTAACACCATCATTTAGCTCTGTCTGCTGGCAAAGACTTTGAAGTACAAACTGATTATGCAGGGAACAAGCTGGGAGCTGGTTAATAAGTTCCAACAAAGTGTGTACTGCTGGGAGACCATGTTAGATTAAATGTTGGATTTTATTGTTGTTTTGTCTTGGACCTCAGCTTAGAGACAAGTGAAGCAGCAGCAGAGCCTGTCCCCAGGGAGAGACAGAACTGCAACGACAGTGTTGGGAGATGTTCAGAAACTACAGAAGTGTTTGTGATCGGGACCTGACTCTGCAAACCTCGTTCCTCACCTCATTTGCTTGGTTTTGCTTCACTTCAGGTAGGCTGGGTTGTTAATGGAGGGAATCAAAGTGATTCAGCTCAACAATTCTGCTCTTGTGGGGCTGGCTGGAGTAAAGTGTGAGGTGGCTTAGACCTGAAAAAGCAAGTCCTGAACCGCCAGTGAGTATTTGCTGGGGCAGAGTCATGCTGGGAGGTGTTTGTAACCTTTCTGCCAAGCAGCAGCTTGACCAGTCCAATCTGGGAATTTACGATAAGCTCCAGCATCCCCCCTGACACGCAGTAAAACAGCACAACCTTTCTGACATCCGAGGTAATTGCCTTTTCCTCCTTTCTCCCTGTGATTGAGGGATAAAAGGGGACAGGAAAAAGGAAGTAAAATTGTGATGGAGAAAGAGTGGTTTAAGTAGTTGTTGCCATGTGGACCCTGAGGATTTTTTGGTTCCTGAAAAGCTCGGTGATGCAGAGTGGGTGCAAGCCTAAAGCTTGTTAAATTGTGAACACCACTTTTGGGTGTTAAATCCTGACATCCGTGACTACCTCTGCTAAAGGCCACCTCTCTGGATGACCCCTCAACAGCTGTTTTCCTTCTTTTTGGTAGTCTGGAATAGGTAAGGAGTTATTTAATTGGATTTAAATGGTTTCTCGCTACCTATTATTAACCAGATGGCTCTTCTGAGGGAAAACAAGCCTGTAAGTATGCACTGAATTTCAGCACAAATTCCAAGAGAAGAGGTTTGCCGAGGGGAAGCCAAGTCCCAGTCATCATATTCTCCAGGGATTATCTTGGTTTGGCCAGTGAAGGGGAGATAATGGCACTTACAGTGTTCTGCAGCTCTTTGTGGCTATGGAAAATCTGCCCTTCACCAGAGTCAAAACACAGCTGCAAAAAGGTTTGTAAAGCTAAATTAGGAGACTAACCAGAAGAAAACGTCAGCAAAGACTTTAAATGAACTGTTTCTGAGACTCCCCAGCTTCTACTTTTCTCCTCATTTCTCATTTTGCTGATGGGGATTGGCCTCGGGAGAGGCTCAGCCGCAGACAAGGGCACTGTCACACCGGGGCTGCCCACCGGGCCGTATTTCGGCCGCACCATCACGGTTTATAGGAAATAATAATTAAGGGGAGGTCATTAGCGCAGGGCTCGGCCCGGGGGAGGGTGCGCTGCCCCCCTGCGCCGCCAGGGAGCGCTGTGGCGCCGGCTGCCGCAGGGGCGCGGCTGTGCCCGGGGGGGACACGGGGGGTGCTGGGG